>ML319150.1:0-164631 GCA_005239505.1 Nicotiana paniculata
AGGACTTTTAAGGTTGTAATGTAGGCTAAGAGACGGGTAGGATATATTTAGGAATAGTGACTACCCTCCTAAGCACTTTAATACACTACCTTCACAAATCTACACATATTCTTCTCAACCAATTGTTTTGCCACAATTCCTCTTCAACATAGCCCTTTTTCAACTAAGCACTTCTATATTTTCACTAGCACAAATTAATAAAAATTGGAGGTGTGTATCTTTTTGTACATACTTTTACTATCATTTTTATTTTTCCTTCCTATACACACTCCATACATGAAGATTCAATGGCTAGTTATTTTTGAATACAATTTTTAGTGCACCAGCAGGCCTTTCCATGGCTCCACTCAAAAGTTAATCCCCCATATCTCACCTTACTTTTTTTAGCGACTAAGTGCCTTAGGAGGAAAATGTGCAAAAATATCAATTTAAGAATAAAATAGGGGTGCGGCTTGTAATGTGGGTACCAATGAAAAGGTCAAACAGCTCAAAGGGACTAGCAATGGAAAATGTAATTCTTATGTGACAAGAACATCCTTGATCAAACAATAAAATGCCTACGTCATCCCCTAGACTAGCATAACCTACAATTTCGCTTCGATTAACACACGGGGAAAGTTCTAGACTACACAGGATAGCATAGAAAATCACTAAAACTCACTCACACATTGCACATGACTCAATCACAACGGTTTTATTCAACTCTCGAGTCAAGCAAGCACACAAAATTAAGAGAATTAAGCAATATTACACTATGTATCATACAAGCCAAACAACTGAGCTAAGGCATAATAAAATAGGCTATTTATTTTTACTCAGGCATCAAACATGTCAAACCCAATATAAACGAAAGCAGAATGTATGTCATAACCTGATATGCCGGCATCAAACATGTCATAGGGTATTTCTCAGCTACTCAGTTTCTTCCTAACTACTCTAAAAACAAAAATAAACACCCGATTCAAGTTACACCCTTGGAAAAGAACCGTTGCCCAAAGAAAAACCAAGGGATACTACCTAACTATCCTACAAAATATAAAAAATAAAAATCTTTTTGGTGTTTTTCAAATCGGACTTTATCCCTCAAGAAAATTGTCCAACAGATCCATCGTTGGGAAAAATTCAAGATTTTTCTAAAAAACAATAATTTTATACAATTACACCTCATAAAGTAGTTTCCCCACCCCATACTTATGTTATGCATAGTCCTCTATGCATGATTACAAAGAAAAATATTAAAACAAGGGTGAGAAATACTCCCTGAGACCCTCTCGGGCCTATCTTGGACATGATTCTCAATCTTTAGAGTCGGGATGACCCCACACTTAAGCTCAAACATGCCCCTCAGCTTCAAATTTTAGGTACTCAGACTTCCTCTACTCTGCAAAATAAAAACAACACAAAACTGACACTATAAACTAATGAAAAACAGAATAGATATACAGGATGGGTTGCCTCCCAACAAGCGCCTTATTTAACGTCGTGGCACGACTCTGCTACTCTGCTCAGGCTGGGCGCTTTCTCTTCTTCTTTCTCCCATGAAGCCTAGCCTTTTGCACGCTCTTAACGGGTCTCGTTTTTCATCTCTAGTTCTTTTCTCAATTATCTTTACACCCTCAGCTTGCAACACCACCTCCTCTGGATCACTGCCATTCACATAAGGGCTCTGCTCTATCCCCTTCACGTCGACCACAGAAATCATGCACAGGTCCTCATAATTCTTTGGGAGTTTAAGTGCCTTGTACACATTAAAAGTGACCTCTTCATCTTCAACTATCATTTTTAACTTCCCTGCCCTCACATTAATAATTTCTCCACCAGTAGCTAAGAATGCTCGCCCCAAAATAATGGGCACTTCCTCATCTGCCTCGTAATCAAGCACAATAAAATCAGCGGGAAGAATAAACTTTCCCACTCGAAGTAGCACATCTTAAATAATTCCTTCCGGCATAATTAGCGACCTATCTGCTAATTGTAAGGTGATTGTGGTAGGTCTAAGAACCCCTAATCCGAGTTTCTTGAACAAAGAAGATGGCATCAAATTTATACTAGCCCCTAAATCATGCAGGGCTCTACCAACTTCTTGTTTTCCAAGAGATAAAGAAATTGCGAAACTCCCGGGATCCTTCAACTTAGGAGGAAGTTTACTCTGAACTCTGGCACTACACTCTTCAGTGAGTGCAACTGTTTCGAACTCTGCATGTCTTCGTTTATTTTCCACAATATCTCTTAGATACCTCGCATACTTAGGCACTTCTTGCAAAATTTTCAGCAAAGGCAAATTCACACTCACTTGGCTCAACATATCTAGGAATTTCTTGTACTTAGGATCATCTTTTTCCTCTGCATTCTTTGTGGAAACGGAGGTGGTGGCCTTGTTTCAATTACTGGCTCGGGTCCTTTATCATCTTTCTCATTCCCCTCAACTGGCTTGGGAACTAATTCTCCTCCAGGATGAGCTGTATTCTTCTTTGTTTTTGGAGCTTCTTCTAGTATTCTTCCATTTCTCAAGGTAATTGCATTGACTTGAGCCTTAGTATTAGGCTCAGTATCACTAGGAAGAGCTCCTACTGGTCTGGTATTTTGGGAACTGGCAAGTTGCCCCAATTGACGTTCCAAGTTTCTCATTGTTGCTGCTTGGGCCTAGTGATCAACCATTATTTTATGATTGAAAGCAAGTTGGTCGTTCATCATTCTCTTCATAATCTCCTCAAAGCTAGATGATTGTTCAGCCTGAGGTGGTCTATATTGTTGTTGAGGTGCTTGAGGCCGATACTGATTCTGATTGCCTTGATTTCCACCCCAAGAGAAATTTGAGTGGTTCCTCCAGTTAGGATTGTACGTGTCCCCATATTTATTTGTTTGGCCTCGATTTACATTACCCACAAAATATACAGAATCTGGATTTGCTGGGCATAGATTGCTCATGTGACCCTCTCCACAAACTTCACAAAATACCTGAATCTGTTGAACTGGTTGCACTGGCTGGGCCTGTTGCTTGTTAATGATCAGGTTCATCTGATTGACTTGGTTAATCAATGTAGAGATCTGAGTTGATAATGCTGAGACAACATCTATTTCAAGAACCCCTGGTGACTTATGAACCACATTTCTCTCCATCCCACCTTGTTAGTCTGGATTTCTTTTGGAGAATTTATTCAGCAATGCAAATATTTCATCATAATTCTTCTCCAACACCTGACCTCCGGCTGCTGCATCCACCACAATTTTTGTTTGCGGATGGATCCCCTCAATGAAAGTGTGAACTAACACCTCGTTTGTCTGATTGTGATGAGGGCAGTCTCTAAGTAGCCTTTTGAACCTTTCCCATGCTGAATATAACGATTCACCCATTTTCGGGAGTTGGTATCATTTGATACTTACATGAAAAATTTGAGGTCATCGGCAGTTGATTTCGCATGGTTCAACATGAGTTTTAGAAGTCAAAAGTTCATTAGTTCATTAGGCTTGAATTGAGGTGTGATTCGTAGTTTTGATGTTTGGTATAATTTGAGGCCTCGATTAGGTTCGTGTTATGTTTTGGTAATTTTTGGTATGTTACGACGGGGTGCCGAAGGTCTTGGGAGATATTCGGATGAGTTTCGCATAATTTCCATGTTATAGATAGGTTTGTTCCTGGTGTTTCGCATTTGCGCATATTGGAGGTCGAGTCTCTTCTGCGAGGTTGTGTCATGATCAAGTGTTCTGCTTCTGCGGGTTAGAGAGCGTAGGTGCAAGGTCGCATCTGTGGAGGTTTGATCACAGATTCAGGATTGAGGCTCCAGGTGGGAGTCCGCTTTTGTAGAAGAGTGTGCGCTTCTACGTTATCGCAGATGCGGGTGGTGTTGCGCATGTGCAAATTATTGTCAGGTAAGTGAAATTCGCGGATGCAAGCCTTGTCTGATAAATGTGGGAGTGCAGGTACATGCGTTGATCCGAAAATACGGAAATGCCTGGGTAGATTGTATTTATTTCGAGGTTTGTTCATTTTATCACATTTTGAGTTAGATAGCTTAATTTGGGCCAATTTTGGAGGGGATTTTCAAGATTTGGATTAGGATTCGTTCACACAGGAGAGGATTTTTAGTGTATTGATTTAGATTCCTTGAGGTGAGTATCTTGCCTATCTTTTTGTGGGGAAAACATCCCCTTAGGATTTGGTTTAATTGCAATATTTGAATTATGTAAAATACGTGTACACAAGATGACGAGTGTGTACGGGGTCTTGTATATGGTAATTGGCCGGTTTAGACTTGTAAGCTAACAATATGCTTTTTATTGAAGTTGTTGTTATATGGAGTATCTTTCATTGTTGAGTTATTTCTAGTTTCATTTTGAATTTGTTGGAATTATTGTACGCATTGTTGTTGAGTCGTGGGCTACGCGTTATTGTGATACTGGTATTGTTGTTTTGAAAATATTGTGGCATATGTGGATTTGTGGTGTGGATCGATGGTTGTTATGCAGAACATAAGGGTGGCATTTCATTTTTTTGATAGTACAGAGTGATAGTGTGATTGTTGATATATTGTATGGGTGTACGGGTGGCTATTGATATACTATCTAGGCGGAGTGATACAGGTGGCTATTGATATACTGTCTGAGTGAGTGATACAGGTGGCTATTGTGTTATTGTCAGGCAGAGCGATACAGGTGGCTATTGATATACTATATGGGCGGAGTGATACGGGTGGCTATTATGATATTGTCGATGTTGTGAGATAAGGGTGGCTATGTGGAGATGATATGTGATGGCCTGAGGGTGTGTTGTTGATGAAAAGGGGTATCCATGCTTGTTCTCATGACTTCCTTTTGTGTGTCATGTATAGTACGTGATTTGTTGTGTTGTTCCCAGTGTGCTACTCGTTATCTTTGATATTACTTGATGATTTGAGTTGTGATAGTACACCTGAACATGCATACACTGTAACATGTCATTTATACCAGTCTAGGAGGATGAAACTTGATGTCCATTGATCATATACATGTTTTATTGTATATTTGTTTCGTCTCCAATATGGTTGGGATCGGTAGCCTACGACCATGCCGGACGGATTATGATATTAAGCTCGTGACCACGCCGGGAGGATTGTGGTATTTTCACGTGAGTTGTCCGTGCGATTGTGACTTATCTTGTGGCACGAGGTCGTGGTCGTGCGAGGGTGATTGATAATGTGGGCACCAGGTTCCATGTGTATAAGATTCGTGATTTGTGACTTGAGATTTGTGGGTATGGGTGTGGTTCCTCGAGATGACTTTTGTTGTAAATCCTGTGTTGGAATGGTTGTTCATTAGAATTGTCGTTACTTTTCTTTAATTTCTTTCACTTGTATTTTATATGTGCTTTGATTATTTTATTTTTTTATCTCGTGTATCTCTTTGTGCCATTTATTTACTATGATTTCCATTGTAAGCTTTATATCGATATTCTGCACAGTTTATTTGGTTAGTAAGTGTCTTGACTTGAACCTCATTACTATTCCATCGAGGTTAGTTCTGATACTTACTGTGTACCAATTGTGGTGTACTTATACTACACTTCTACATATTTTTGTGTAGATCCAGGTGTTGGAGGTTGTGGACCTATCCAGTGTTAGCTTCTTGATCGCGAGGATTGAAGGTAGAGCTGCTCGATCACCGCAGTCCTTGGAGTCCTTTCCTTACATTATTACTATCAATTCTCTATCCGAACAGTATCATATTTTGAGTTATTTTTATGTATTCAGTAGATTTTGTGACTCTGTACTACCTAGTCTTGGGAGGATTGGTGTAATTATTGCCGTGAAGGCTTATATCACCTTTATTTCAGTATTTTTATTAAACCCTGGTTTAAAGATATCATGTTAATTTGTTTAGCTGTTGTAAGTGATCAGCTTACCTAGTGTTGGAAACTGGGTACCATCACGATCCTTAAGGTGGGATTTTGAGTCGTGACATTCCAATAGGTTTGTATAGTGATTTTGGATTTTGGTATGTGTTCGGATATTGATTTGGATGTTCCTAGACGGTTCTGAATCTTGTTATTGAAAATTGGCTATTTGAAAAATTGGAGAGTTCATAAGTTCGATCAATAGTTGACTTTGATGTTATCGGATTTTTATTGGTGTTCCAGGACTTAGCATAGGTTTATTTAGTTCATTTGGAACTTGTATTCAAAGTTTGGTTGTGATTTGGAATGTCTAAGTGTTATTCGGACGCGCTCGACGAAGTTGGAATGTTTGAAAGTTAAGAAGGATTTTGATCTTTGATTCTTGATTTTGTTGTTGTGCTTTATGTTTCCAGCCTTTGACAAGTTGTTAAGAAGTATATGGACTTGTTGGATTTATTGGATGGGGTACCGAGGACTCGGGAGTGATTCGGGATGGTTTTGAACCATTTTCCTATGTGTAGTAGTTGCTGATTTGCTGGTGCATGGTAGTGTTTTGCGATCACGGAGCTCAGTCTTGCGATCATAGAGAAGGGGGTCTGCCAGGTGAGATTTTTCTCATCGCATTCATGGGAGCCAGTACGCGATCTCATTGTGTTGAGTAAAGCGAGAGGTTTGTCTTCGCATTCGCGTTGTGGGCAGTGAGGAGAGATCGCATTCACGAAGGGGTAGACTGTTTAGCTTTTGCAATGGCTTCAGACGTGATCACATAAGGTAATTTCAGGTAGAAAAATTGTATGCTTCGCAATACCGAAAGGTATACCTGAGCAGACTATTTTATGGTGCTATTTCGGGATTTTGCCTATTTTTTCATAACCCTAGACTTGGAGAGTGGTGATTTTTGCAAGGATATTTTCTTACAAGGCAAGATGGTAAGTAAGTTCTACTAATTTGTGAACTCATTTTAAGAATCTACATGGATTTCTAGCCCATAAAAGAAGGAATTAAAGTGTAGAATGTTGAAATTTTGGTATGAACTTAAAGAGGGTGTATTTTTGGGATTTGAGGGTCAATTAGACTCCATTTTGAAATCTAATCATATATTTGGACTCGTGGGATTATGGGTAATAGGTATCTATTATTGACTCGGATTTTCACCAAGCGGTCCCGAATTTTGAAGGTTTGATTAAAAATTGAAGCTTTATTGTTTGGAATTGATTCATATAGCTTTGTTTGATGTTATTGAGTTATATTTGACTAGATTCGAGACGTTGTGAGATGGATTTGAGGGGAAAATCTATTTTGGAATGTTGAAGCTTACTAGGTGGAGGTGAGTCTTTTGTCTGTCCTTGTAAGAGAGAATTCTTCCTATATGTGATCTATTTGCTACTTGTTTGATTTAGGAGCTATGTATATGCGAGATGAGGAGCGTAAATCCATAGCTAGGTTATGACAGTATCTAGTAGTGTTGACTTGAGTTATGTCTTTTTTGGATTGTGTGAAGTTATTATCCATGTTTCAATTGATTCTATGACTACGTGAAGATTCATAATTATGATTTTGAAGAATGTTTAAGGTTATGACTTTTAAACTGGGGCATAAAGCATTATGACTTGTCAATTGAGGCATACGCTTATCTTAGTTTCTTCATGATATGGTGGTTTTATGTCTTAGTGTTTACTCATGTCAAAGAATATGATTAGACTTACGCATGTTGAAATAGCTTATTGAGCCGTTATGATTAATTAAATTATATAATTAGACATAGTCATTTTGAACCATATAAGATTTATCTGCATACTTATTATTTTGTTTGGTACTTCTTTATTATATTGTTTCTTATGCATATGTATGACCAGAGAGTTGATTGTTGTGAAAAAGTTAAAGAATTTGGCACTACAGACACTATGAGCGGAAATTGATTATTGGATAATGATTATTGATTTGTAGAATGATCCAACATGGATACGTATCCATCCTTCTGGAGTCAAGTGATTATCCATGTTATTTTGGACCTTGTGAGTATAGGCACCCGATTTTTGGTGCTTGGTTTGGACACGTGGTCCGTGTCAGGCACATGGATTTATGATGTGAGTTATTGAAAAAGGATCCTAAACATGCATATGTATACTTTGAAACATGCAAGAGTTCTATATAAATATTATTTACATATATCATGTATTTATATGAGGATTGAGGTGGTTATACCTTATTTGATCTCCTTTATTAGTAAAGCATACCTAAACTTTGTATAAACTATACGTAAACTTTGTATAAACTATTTTTTGAGCTTTCATACTCATTTGATGATACGATGCTTTATTTCATGTCTTATTTATTCTTTCACCTAATTATTAGACTATTGAACGTGTTGATATAAATATCTCGCCACTACTTCTTTGATCTAGACTTGATACTTATTGAGCACCGCAATTTTATACTCATACTACATTCCACACATTTTTGTGCAGGTCTTGAGGCTGGTATTAGTGGTATTCTCCCAGCGGAGCAGGAGATCTTTGTGGAGACTTTTTGGTGATCTGTTTTACTTGATCCTATTTGCGGCACATGGAGTCCTCCTACCTACTTGTCTACTTCTGTCTATATTTTCCCTTTTTCTAACTGATTTTGTTGTTCAGTTGATACTCTTTCTTATTTTTAGATAATCATGATGTTCATACACCGGGTTTTGAGCATTATAGACAATTGTTAGTATGTTTAGACCATATCTCAGATATTTATATCACTATAAGCATTTTTCCTAAGAAAAGTAGTTATGATAATTCTCGGTTGGCTTGTAGATGGTTATTTATAACCTTTGAGTCATCCTAAAGAACAACTTCTTAAGAAATAATTAGATTTAATTATTATATATAAAAGAAGACATGTATCCGCATATATGATTTTTAGATCTAACTTTTCTACATAATATTGAGTTAAGAACTTAAATATTATCCTTATGGAACCCAATGGTCTCCTTAATCAAGAAGATGAAGCATGAAAGTTATCATTGTAATTTTTGTTGTAATCACTTGCAAACCTAAGTCATGGCTTTCTTCCTCCCTTTCTCTTCCCCTTCTAAAAATTCCTTCTCTTCTCCAACTTCTTCATCTTCCTCCTCATCATCCTCCTTTGATCCGAAACTCAAAGAAGAAAGTAGCTTTTCTGATTTGTAACAATCAATTGATAACTGGAAGATCCCTAAAAATCCATAGTCCACAATTTACAAGTTTTCATAGGGCCCTTAACCAGCGATTACCATATTTCTACAATTGAATAAATCATTCCTCTTGACTCAGATCATGAAGAAACCAAACTCTTAAACTCCAAGTCTATAGAAAAATATAGGCAAAAATACAATTATCTCATTCTAGTTTAATACAGATTGCAGCTAGACCTCTGTCCAGGGAAGATCAAGACAAGTCTCTCTCTACTCCTCTGTCTTAGAGATTCTAGATTTCTAGACTTCAATGATTCCCTCCTAGGAATGGTAGAAACCAGCCTTTGCAGCGGTCCAATTTACTTTGATTATTTTTCTAATTTTACAGTGTCTCTTAGAAATAGAAATATCTTAGATTCTTTAACTCTCAATGTCAAAACAGCGAATTGTAAGACCTAAACCGGATCCTAATCAGTAGTAATTATTTGTAGAATACAGTATAAATCCATTAGTTCAGCCTTTAATACTGGAGCCATGAAAACTGTTCATAAAGGTGAAATTATTCTCTTCAATACGGATCTACAAAGATCTCATTTGTCAATAACAAAATCCATATCTTTGAGCCAAGTTTCTCTGCCACAAAACTTGTTGTTGCAAGTGCTACCCAGGCTAAGAAACCAAAAAATACTATAGACTCTCAGATCCAACAATATTCTAGCGGATCTATATCCATTTCTTTCCAGAGATCCCTTAGTCAAAGAATCTTTGTCTCTTCTTCTTCTTCAGCATTCTTTTGGTGTGACTATTTTTCTATCAATATCCGGTGATCAAGAAGAGAACGCCGTAATGGAATGGGCGAGGACTATTCTCATCTCTTCCCCTCATCCAGTTCCTAATTTCTAAGTTACTGATGAATCTAGCTATGAGGGATTCCTCATCTCATACATCAGGGTCGAAACGAAAGAAGACAGGATAGACTTTGATACCTCAACTTGATTTGTTGATTGCTTCTTTGGTTGATTGATTCTTGAAGACAAGCATACAGACAGTGACACAGATCCATTTCTGCTTTCATTTCCTGCTAGTTTGGTTGCACTTGGGCTTAAAAGTGACTTTCCAATCTTAAGGCTATTGGTATTGCTTCAATCCACTTGGTGAAGTATCTGAAATCCAATCTGGTAGACATTCAATATCTTCCTTTCCTTCGAGGATTGTAACTATTAATTTTGACCCTAGGATCCTACAAGCCAAATATTTTGTGGAAACAACCCCTCCAACAGAAGCAAATTATGAACAACCTCAATCTCCCACTTGCTGAGCCTTAGGTGCTGAATTAGGTGTATTGGAAAAAGATTTTCAAATTAATAAAGAAAAATGTCAAGCAAATTTTTATTCACAATCAAACATTTTCAAAAGAACTTGGTTCTTCCAGAATTTTCAAGGAGATGAAAGGAAAAATTTTCAAAATTTTACTATGAGTCTCTAAATTTCATTAAAGAACAAATTAATTTCCTTGAATGGTTTAAATCTTATACTGAATATCACCAATTAGATTTTCCTTTTTCTAAATCGGCTAACGTTTCGAAAGTTTGGAAAACTTTCTCTGGATAGGAAGTCATCTCTCAACTTCCTCCAGCGCAAGAATTTTCAACAATTTATGAAAATAATTCAGTAGTAGCTAATCCTTTCAAATTAAAAAACAAAAATGAAGATATTACAGGCAAAGATATTAAAATATTTTTGAACAAAATAATTAAACAAACAAATATTTACACTCTCTTGGTGAATATTTGATTACAAAATCACCTTCAGCATCTACTAGTTCTAAGTCAGTAGAAACCTCTACTTCTTCAATCCCTTTATTTAAAAATTATGACATCCTTAGAACTTTCACTACGAAACTTCGGATCTACCAAGATAAAGAATATCCTCAGTTTCTGATCTTCAGCGTAGGATCCTAGAAATCGAGAATCCTTGATAGCTTAGGATAACCCAAATAATGATTCTCTCACGATAACCCAACTAATGATTCTGTTGTACAGGTTCTCCGAGAAGTCGATTTTGACCAAGAAACAAATTCACAGTTAGAACAATTTCATGACAATCCTCCCCTAGAAATTGTAACAACCCGGTCGGTCATTTTTGAGTATTGTAGCTTCGTTCCCGCATTTACTACTCATTTTATGATTATTAGTTTCTATGTGACTTTGCGAGGTATTTTCTACACCGTTGATTGAGACAAATACCATTCAATATCTTTGTAACAAAAGCAAGCCATCCATACATCACGTTTGCATCTTCATCAAAATCCTTATTGTCGTTGCTTATGTAAACAGCAAAGTTTACAAACGGATCCTATGCAACAAATTTCCACCGTGCACTTTTTACTTTCTTAACAAGTAAACAACATTTTAGTATCCTAGATATATATCCATGCAAATTCTGGATACATATGCATCAAAACTAAGGCAAGATCAGACACACCCCTTTTTCTTTTGGGGTTGCTTAAGCTTCTGTTCTCGTTTTTCTACTTTAGCCTTCTAATTTTATTTTATTTTTTTGTATCAAGTGACAATAAGAAAATATTATATAGATTATTTCTAATACTTTAACCAAAGAGTTCTCAAACTTTGCCACCTAATGTAATGACTTATAGAGTCATACATATGCTTTAAGGGGTGCTGCCACGTGGGGTGGGGGTGAGAAATATTAACCTTTATCTACTTATTGGGTAATTAGGTAATGTCCTGTTACCCGGTAATTAATCAATTACCCGCATAATTAAAAATTATCTCAAATTACCTAAAAATACTAGTCATTTTAATACACTTCATATAACTTACTATCATGGGCATGTGGTGCCATATAAAATAAATACATACATTATTATTTTATTAAAATATCTATGTAAAAATACATATACTTTCTCAACTTATAATTTTCCTAATCTCATATAAAGAATAAAAATTCTCGCACGCTTAATTCTTAAAATGGTAAAAAGATAACCTTCTTTTCTTGTGAGAAAATAATTTCTATCTTTACAATAAAGAAAATCTCCTAAACTTTCTCATATTATGTATATAATTTAAAGCATATTTGAAAGTAGTAATATTAATAACTATATAAAATCATATATATATTTTTTCAAACTATTTTACAAAAATATTCTGCTCAATATAAATACCATATCAAAATGTATCTAACGGTATCAAGGTTGTTAAACTTACGGGGTCTTACGGTCATAAATCCTTTATAGAAAAGTACAGGAGTAACATCTTCCCCCCTTTATAAACATTCGTCCTCGAATGTTTACTCCTTGAGATTTTATAAATTCTCGCTAGGGTCTCCTATGTATACTAAACTAAAACCTAAACTATATCTGAAATCTCGACTATTCACAACCTTTTGTAGTTGAGTATCACATATCTTCTTTACCTTTACCTTAGTTACCTTTAAATCTCGCATCGTATCATCTGGTTCTTTCATAACCTCCCTTCCACATTACGCATTAAAGCTCTACTATAATACATGCACCTCTGGTGCATACAAAATGTTGCGATAACTTCATACTGACTTCTTACGACTCAACTCTATGGCACGATCTGGAACAAAAGAAGGGTAACATTTCCTAAATGCCCTATAGCCTCTCAATTATAAATGTGGCGCGCAACACACCCATAAGTGAGACTCTACTAGGCACGGCTTTGTAGACTTCCTAGGACACGACCCACTCTGATACCACTTTTTCACGCCCTGAACCTGGAGAGGTGTGGCTGGCACCCGGTGCCGCATTGGCCCAAGCGAAACACTCTGTAATTCATTTATTTTCTTTGTGACTATCATGGGCCAACATGGCCAGAACTTGTAATGTACAACTTGTAAGTGGGCAACACTGTATCAATAAATTATCGTTCATAAAACATGAATACATATGGGCCATTAAGGCCTCTGACATATTGTACAAACTGAACATCTGTCTATAAAGCCTCTAAGATCTACTGACATCAAATGGGACAGGGTACTGGCCTACCCATAAGTCTGTAGTAAAACTCTGACACGATGACTCATAGACTTGGTTGCACTCTGAATGAGGTGGAGTCTTACCGATCCTTCGTTAAATGCCAATCTCGTCTACTATGAGGGCTCGTCAAACTGATTATCTATACCTGCAGGCATGAATGCAACGTCCCCAACAAAAGGACGCCAGTACGAATAATGTACTCAGTATGTAAGGCAGAATTGAAACGTAATAGTAAGTCAACATTAATTAAGGACACATATAATCAACTTGTAAGTCTGGATAGCTCTATAAATCATGAAATATTTATAATGCCATGCATATGCATACAAATGTCATGTAATGCATAGGTTTGTACGTATATAATATCATTAAGCCTCTGAGGGCATCCCATCATATCATCTCGGTCACTATGGGCAAATCATCAATGTATACCAGCTGATCAGGTGGTGGTGCGTATATAACGCCATAACCCTTTTTCATATGCATATAGATATAATATACATATATATGTGTATATAACGTCGTTTGGTCATGGGTCAGTGTGCATATGTAAATGCATGAAATGCACGTGAAAATAAGTTAATAAAATCTCTCGGTACGTCATAAGATCATTATGCCTCTGATTAACATCATGAAACAAACTTTATCAAATACATATTTTTTTGGGACTCAAGAACAGAAGACAGTAATAATTCACATGTGGAATCAAGAATATAGACACCCCTTGTATTTCTATGAATAGAGTAATTTACGAAAACTGTGCATTTGCTTGTTTCTTCGGTATAACTTGGACCATGCCAAAAGAAAGAAGGGATGGCCTTAACATACCTGGACCGATTCTCTTGGAAATTCCTCAACTCCGTTGATTGCGACAAATACCATTCAATATCTTTGTACCAAAAGCAAGCCATCCATACATCACGTTTGCATCTTCATCAAAATCATTATTGTCGTTTCTTATGTAAACAACAAAGTTTACAAACAGATCCTATGAAACAACTTTCTACCGTGCTCTTTTTACTTTCTTAACAAGTAAAAAACATTTTAGTATCCTAGATATATATACATACAAATTCTGGATACATATGCATCAAAACTAAGGCAAGATAAGACACACCCCTTTTTCTTTTGGGGTTGCTTAAGCTTCTGTTCTCGTTTTTCTACTTTACCCTTCTAGTTATTTTTTTTGTATCAAGTGACAATAAGAAAATATTATATAGATTATTTCTAATACTTTAACCAAAGAGTTCTCAAACACTGCCACCTAATGTAATGACTTAAAGAGTCATACATATGCTTCAAGGGATGCTGCCACGTGGGGTGGGGTGAGAAATATTAATCTTTATCCACTTATTTGGTAATTAGGTAATGTCCTGTTACCCGATAATTAATCAATTACCCGCATAATTAAAAATTATCTCAAATAGACCATACCAAAAGAAAGAAGGGATGGCCTTAACATACCTGGACCGATTCTCTTGAAAATTCTAACTCCGTTGATTGCGAAAAATACCATTCAATATCTTTGTACCAAAATCAAGCCATCCATACATCACGTTTGCATCTTCATCAAAATCGTTATTGTCGTTGCTTATGTAAACAACAAAGTTTACAAACAAATCCTATGAAACAACTTTCTACCGTGCTCTTTTTACTTTCTTAACAAGTAAACAACATTTTAGTATCCTAGATATATATACATACAAATTCTGGATACATATGCATCAAAACTAAGGCAAGATCAGACACACCCCTTTTTCTTTTGGGGTTGCTTAAGCTTCTGTTCTCGTTTTTCTACTTTACCCTTCTAGTTTTTTTTTTTTTTCTGTATCAAGTTACAATAAGAAAATATTATATAGATTATTTCTAATACTTTAACCAAAGAGTTCTCAAACACTGCCACCTAATGTAATGACTTAAAGAGTCATACATATGCTTTAAGGGGTGCTTCCACGTGGGGTGGGGGTGAGAAATATTAATCTTTATCCACTTATTGGGTAATTAGGTAATGTCTTGTTACCCGATAATTAATCAATTACCCGCATAATTAAGAATTATCTCAAATGGGCCATGCCAAAAGAAAGAAGGGATGGTCTTAACATACCTGGACCGATTCTCTTGAAAATTTCTCAACTCCGTTGATTGCGACAAATACCATTCAATATCTTTGTACCAAAAGCAAGCCATCCATACATCGTGTTTGCATCTTCATCAAAATGCTTACGTTGCTTATGTAAACAACAAATTTTACAAATAGATCCTATGAAACAACTTTCTACCGTGCTCTTTTTACTTTCTTAACAAGTAAACAACATTTTAGTATCCTAGATATATATACATACAAATTCTGGATACATATGCATCAAAACTAAGGCAAGATAAGACACACCCCTTTTTCTTTTGGGGTTGCTTAAGCTTATGTTCTCGTTTTTCTACTTTACCCTTCTAGTTTTTTTTTGTATCAAGTGACAATAAGAAAATATTATATAGATTATTTCTAATACTTTAACCAAAGTGTTCTCAAACACTGCCACCTAATGTAATGACTTAAAGAGTCATACATATGCTTTAAGGGGTGCTGCCACGTGGGGTGGGGTGAGAAATATTAATCTTTATCGACTTATTTGGTAATTAGGTAATGTCCTGTTACCCGATAATTAATCAATTACCCGCATAATTAAAAATTATCTCAAATAGACCATACCAAAAGAAAGAAGGGATGGCCTTAACATACCTGGACCGATTCTCTTGAAAATTCCTCAACTCCGTTGATTGCGACAAATACCATTCAATATCTTTGTACCAAAAGCAAGTCATCCATACATCACGTTTGCATCTTCATCAAAATCCTTATTGTCGTTGCTTATGTAAACAACAAAGTTTACAAACAGATCCTATGAAACAACTTTCTACCATGCTCTTTTTACTTTCTTAACAAGTAAACAACATTTTAGTATCCTAGATATATATACATACAAATTCTGGATACATATGCATCAAAACTAAGGCAAGATCAGACACACCCCTTTTTCTTTTGGGGTTGCTTAAGCTTCTGTTCTCGTTTTCCTACTTTACCCTTCTAGTTTTTTTTTTTTGTATCAAGTGACAATAAGAAAATATTATATAGATTATTTCTAATACTTTAACCAAAGAGTTCTCAAACACTGCCACCTAATGTAATGACTTAAAGAGTCATACATATGCTTTAAGGGGTGCTGCCACGTGGGGTGGGGGTGAGAAATATTAATCTTTATCCACTTATTGGGTAATTAGGTAATGTCTTGTTACCCGATAATTAATCAATTACCCGCATAATTAAAAATTATCTCAAATGGACCATGCCAAAAGAAAGAAGGGATGGTCTTAACATACCTGGACCGATTCTCTTGAAAATTCCTCAACTCCGTTGATTGCGACAAATACCATTCAATATCTTTGTACCAAAATCAAGCCATCCATACATCACGTTTGCATCTTCATCAAAATCCTTACGTTGCTTATGTAAACAACAAATTTTACAAACAGATCCTATGAAACAACTTTCTACCGTGCTCGTTTTACTTTCTTAACAAGTAAACAACATTTTAGTATCCTAGATATATATACATACAAATTATGGATACATATGCATCAAAACTAAGGCAAGATCATACACACCCCTTTTTCTTTTGGGGTTGCTTAAGCTTGTGTTCTCGTTTTTCTACTTTACCCTTCTAGTTTTTTTATTATCAAGTGACAATAAGAAAATATTATATAGATTATTTCTAATACTTTAACCAAAGAGTTCTCAAACATTGCCACCTAATGTAATGACTTAAAGAGTAATACATATGCTTTAAGGGGTGCTGCCACGTGGGGTGGGGGTGAGAAATATTAATCTTTATTCACTTATTGGGTAATTAGGTAATGTCATGTTACCCGGTAATTAATCAATTACCCGCATAATTAAAAATGATCTCAAATTACCTAAAAATACTACTCATTTTTAATACACTTCATATAACTTACTATCATGGGCATGTGGTGCCATATAAAATAAATACATACATTATTACTTTATTAAAACATCTATGTAAAAATACATATACTTTCTCAACTTATAATTTTCCTAATCTCATATAAAGAGTAAAAATTCTCGTACGCGTAATTCTTAAAATGATAAAAAGATAACCTTATTTTCTTGTGAGAAAATAATTTCTATCTTTACAATAAAGAAAATCTCCTAAACTTTCTCATATTATGTATATAATTTAAAGCATATTCGAAAGTAGTAATATTAATAACTATATAAAATCATATATGTTTTTTTTCAAACTATTTCACAAAAATATTCCACTCAATATAAATACCATATCAAAATATAGCTAACGGTATCAAGGTTGTTAAACTTACGAGGTCTTACGGTCATAAATCCTCTGCAGAAAAGTACAGGATGTAACAGATCCCACCTAGTACTAGTTAATCAACTAAGCCAATTTATGCAATGTGAAACCTTGTTTTGTTTATTGTCTAACTACTGGAATTCATGTATGAATTCAGTCTGCTAAATGTGGTTCTGTTTGTAGTCTTTGATCCTGTAATTTGTTTCTATTCACTTCTAAAAGTCCAAACTGTTTTTCCTAAAACTATCTCCTACTTTGATATACTATTTTCAACTCCAACTCTTAGATATCTAGGGTCCTGGCCTCCCCCCCCCCCTCCCCCCCCCCAGTGTGAGCACTGCCTAGGAGTCCATGAGAATCCTACGAACTCTGACACATTGGGGCTGGCCTTCCAAACTTATTTAGAAAAATTTGTTTCTTTGAAAAGTTTTTGGTGTGAGCATTGCCCGGGGTCCCTGATGCCCTTGGGAACTTTGACACACCAGAAGCCCAATTGTGTTATTATGAACTGCTGGTGTACTCCAGATTTGATTGATGGCTAGGCTTCCAGGTAGACTTTGGGCCTGCCAAGGCTCCCCATAGTATAGTGATTTTCATGATGTAATTCATTTGTATTGGCCTGTAATAATAATCCTTGTAAAACAGATTTGGGGTTATTAGTAAAAGTTGGGAGGGATTTTATATATATTTTTGATTGGGTTCGGGTAGAAATCATGCCTATTGGATTGTTGTGGTTATTTATATGCATTAGAGACTATGCCTATAGGACTTATCTCATTATTTGTAATCCTGAATTTCACATTTGCATCCTAGAAATCCTGTTATAGGATGTTTATCAATTCTGCATCAAAATCCATGTTTATGCATATTATCAAGTCTCAATGTGCATTAGAAACCATGCATGTTGGATCTTCTTTGGGAATTATCAAACTTGTCTAACATTTTGTTAACATCTCAGCTTACTTAGATATCATGCCTATAGGGAACACATATCAAAAATCAGTCTTGACACTTAGACATCATGCTTATAGGAAGTAAGTGTAAAAATCAGTTTCTATGTTTAGATATCATGTCTATAGGAAATAATGCTTGTAATCAGTTTCAGCATATAGAAAGCATGCCAATAGGATCTAAAAATGTCACGAACTAAAATCCATAAGGTCGTGATGGCACCGGACATCATTGTCAGGCAATCCAATCATTAATTCATTGAAATAATTTCCTGTTTTAACATTTATGAAAAAGGCATTTCCTTTCACTTTATTACATATTAACTAAATAAAATTATGTTAGGTAAAATAATGGTTTAAATATTACCCTTTAACCAATATATCCCAACACATCTCATAACCAGTGTCACAAGTACATGAGCAATTTCTAAGAATTTATACAATCATCACAAAGTATGTCCGAAATACAAATTGGAATAGAAAATTTAAAATGAAAACAAATACAGAACGAGGGAGACTCTGTCAGTTGCGGATGGCCTCCGGATGATGCAGCTCGCCTAAGTCTCTGAATCCTCCACATTTCTATGAAAGTACTTGTGCAATAAAAATGCAGAGCAAGTGCAGCATGAGTACAAAAATAACGTGTACTCAGTAAGTCGCTCGCCTAACCTCAGAGGGGTAGTGACGAGAGGTCGAATTAGACACTCACTAAGGGCCAGCAACTTAATTAACAGCATATAATGAACACGGTAGGCATGTAAAGGTAGTAAAGCAACAATATATATAAGGCACTGAAATCCAAATAAATACTGGAAATAAACAAACAGTTACCACTTCCTCATTTTCCCCCGAATATTTTAAATAAACAATTTCCTCTTTGTTTTCCCCCAAATAACCTTCTCACTTTTTTAAAATCCATTAAAACATTTAAAAATTAAGCATGCGCATACGGGATAAGGACAACCGTCCTGATCCTTCATAATAATCAATTATGTGCACTGCCGAGGATCGAACCGCCCGTACCAAAAGTGCACCTCTCAATAAAATACTCATGTCTATGCAGTGCCGAGGATCGAACGGCCTGTACCAAAAGTGCATCTCTTAATATAATAATCATCTATGTGCACTGCCGAGGATTGAACGGCCCATCACATAATTGCACCTCTCAATATAATAATCATGTCTATGCACTGCAGAGGATCGAACGGCTCGTACCAAAATTACATCTCTCAATATAATAATCATCTCTGGGCACTGTCGAGGATCGAACGGCCCGTCCCATAAGTGCACCTCTCAATATAATAATCATGTATATGCACTGCACAGGATCGAACGGCCCGTACCAAAAGTGCATTTTAAATCCGTCGTGGCGTACGGCCCGCTCCCATGAGAGTGGGGGAAATAACACTCCGCTCGCGGAATGTAAATTGTGAAGCGGTCACATACAGACATGCACAATCAACAATCCACCCCGAATACGCCAGGAACACAAATACTCAAGTAAATGACATATTTCTCTTTTAAAAACCATAAAATAGTGTTTACATCCTTTTTCGAAATTCACTTGCCAAGTTTTTATAATGTTTGATAATATAACCTTATCCAAAAATACAATTGCCCGCGAAGAAAATCAATTCTCTTTTTAGATGGTTTAGAAAAATAAACTCTAATCTTCCTTAGTCATTCATTTACAATTTCGGTTATATTAGCAGTCTAATATCACAGACAAGATCACAGGTATAACAGGTAAGGCATGCTAGTGGGTCCTAGGCTACCCGAACATGGAATAATAGTAGCTACGCACGGACTCCCATCACCTCATGCGTACGTAGCCCCCGAAGATAATAGCACATACTCAATTATTTCACCTAGGGGGCCAATTCCCCCTCACGAAGTTAGAAAGGAGACTTACCTCGCTCCGAAATTCCATAACCGGGCTCCAAGCTCTTTCGACGACTCCCATGGATGCAAAACGCCCCAAAACTACCATATAACGGGCAAAGCAATGAAAATTCATCCTAATACTCACAACAAATTCAAATTATATACTTTCCCAACCCCACTCAGTGAAATGACCAAAATTCCCTCGGGCCCACGTGCTTGGAATCCGAAATTTCTCGAAGATATATTCTACCCATAGCCTTACTAACTCAAATATAGAATTTACTCTACATTTCATGCTCAAATTCGTGGCTAAAAATATAAATTACCATTTCTAGGTCTTTCCTCAAAAATCCCAATTTTCCTCCTAATTTCAATGTCTAATCCATGCATATAATCTTGTATCTAACTTTAAAATGGGAGGAATTTACTTACCTAGACATTTCATGAAGAAATCCTCTCTTGAAGCTCCTCCAAAATCGATCAAAGCAAGGAAGAAATGAAGAAATGGCCACAAATTTCGCCTATGAACTAATCTGCCCAGGCCCCAAATACTCTCGGCGTTCGCATACCCACGAGCACGTTCGCAGAGCTTCCTCGAGCCAACACTCCGCGATCGTGGTCCCCTACCCGCGTTTGCATAGGCCAAAGGGCCCCAAGTCCCCTAGCTCGCTTTTCCTCTATGCGTTTGCAGTCCAGACCCTGCGATCGCAAAAAACTACCAGCAGCCTTCACAAATCCTTATATGCGATCGCAAAATACTACCCGCGATCGCACAGGCCAAATCCAAGCAGCCTCCAAATCCTTCTATGTGATCGCACACCCACTCACGCGATCGCATAGAGTAAATACCTGTTGCACTCACACCAGAAAACCAAATACTTTCTCAAGGAAAAAATCGACCCGTTGAGCATCCGAAACATGCCCGAGGCCCCCGAGACCTCAACCAAAACTACCAACCAGACCCAATACCTCATTCGAACTTAGTCAAGCCTCGAAATCACATCAAACAACGCCGAAATCTCGAACTTAGAACTTTCAAACTTCCACATTCGATGCTGAAACCTATCAAATCACGTCTGATTGACCTCAAATTTTGCACACAAGTCATATTTGACATTACGGACCTGCTCCAACTTACGGAATCGCATTCCCACCCTGATATCAAAATTTCCACTTCCGGTCGAACTTCTCAAAAACCTTCAAATTTCTATCATAAGCCAAATGACTCCAAAATGACCTACGGACATCCAAATTCACTTTCGATCGTGCTCCCAACTCCAATAATCACCATACGAAGCTATTCCCAAACTCAGAATCCCAAACGGATATCAACATCAATGAAATGCGCTTCAGGCCAAACTTAGGAAATTTCTTCAAAAATGCTGACTTCCACAATATGCATCGAAATGCTCCTGGGTTATCCAAAACTTGATCCGGACATACACTCATGTCCGAAATCATCATACAAACCTACAAGAACCTTCAAATTCTGATTCGAAGGTCGTTTACTCAAAATACGAAACTTAGTTGATTCTTCCAACTTAAGGCTTGTGAAATGAGAATTTTCTTTCCAAATCAACTCTAACTTTCCGAAATTCAATTCCAACCACACCTGCCAGTCATAATACCTGAAATGGAGCTGCTCACGACTTCAAACCATTGAACGACACACTAGATCTCAAAACGACCCGTCGGGTCGTTACATTCTCCCCCACTTAACTCGACGGTCATCCTCGAATGTGCCAAGAACTGCTCTGGAGTTATCTGAAATCATTGCTTAACACCTCGAGCACCTGCCCGTGCTATTACAACCCAAGTTGAGGACATTAGCATGATCAAATCTGAAGATTTCTTCTTTTATCCATATAATAAGCTCAGAATTCATTCAAACACCTGAAATTTCTCTGAGAGGCCTAGTTCTAATATATGAACACCGTATCAACTACCACACGAGGCACCAGAACACAACTGCGTACCTTTACTGATTCGGCACCATACACTGCATAACCCATCATCTGACCATAATGACGCTCCCTGAACCTTAATAGCCAGAATTCTACGAATTTGATGCTCTCAATGCACCTTATAAGATACATACATACGTCCTACTATAATGTTGACGATAATACCACAACGGAGGAGATGTATAGAAATTCATACCTAACTACAGAGTTAACAAATCATTGAGTACCTCATCTTGACTAGAATCATCACTTCATTAGGAACCTGAATAATGGTATTTGTTCTTTAATATACACTTCACATAACCTTACCGCACTGATGCCTGATTCGATAATCTTGTCTCACCCAGTGTGAACTACTCAGACAACAAATCACCCCAAACGTGACCAACAGACTCACATGATACCACATCGCGCCGATAGGCCATAACTCGAACATGATAGATAAGAAATGACTCAGGAAGGGACAATTCAGCTCACGCAACTAATATGAACTTTTCTCAGAAAATAGGAAGTAAAACATAAGAAAAATAAATAGATATTAACCCTTCTCATCATCACACTGTTGCGGCGTGCAACCTGATCCAAATAACATACCCATGGCTGCGTTCCACTCGATCCCATCATAAAACTCACATAAGGAAATATATACGGAGCTGAATTGCTCATTATTACACATTACCGAATATCGGTCACAAGCACGCTAAGTGCATAAATACCATCCTGGGGAGACTGATAAAGCCGCATACTACAAAACCCAAGCACAACTGAAGTGCAATATATATATACACTCTGGATCTCAAGAGTTATCCAGCTCACATAATATCATCACTACGCAGAGATCTCAACTCATAATAAATTATCAAGACGTTTCACAACTCACACGGCACAATCATATTATAACATGAATTTGACGGGGACGGAACAACATCTGATGTTCTAATACCTTTCCATGAAAAAGCGCTCTACTGAAATGAACATGCCTAGCTCGTGCGGAGCCCATAATCATATTAAAATCCATCCACAAACATCGAGTCTACCTTGCTCGCACCAAACTAGGCTAATAGCCTCACCTAGGTCCATATTAACCCACTTTCTCTCATAATACGCGAGAACAACCCTCATAGCCGGGACAAACATCCCACAATCCACAACCAAATGAATTGAACGCCTTTTAGGCATAAATTCTCAAATAACCAATGTAGCACTCCTTTATACTCAGTCCAAATATTCAAGCCATCAAGTGACTACATGTCACATTTATACAATCTTTTTGTGGCCATGCTTCCACGACCTTCCACACAAGGCAACAAGACACATCAAGAACCCATGATCAGGGTACAAAGCCTCTTCCACCTAATATCAATCTCAAGTGACACTGAAGATAACACCAGCTTACTCTGAACTTTCAAATCCCTTTTTCTTGCTCTTCCGAGCTCATGAAATCCTTACTAACACCGAACCGCAATCTCGATTCTTACTCCCAATTACATACTGCTTACCGCACCTAACATGCCAATATGAGGTAGCGCAAGAATTCCATCACAACTTCTGAACCACCAATAGGGTAAACATTTCATCATGTAGAAACCTTTTTACTTAACTCAATTCAGGAGTACCATCTCAAAACACGAGTGAATTCCCACAATCACCCAATATGCAAATCCTTAAGTAGTAGTTTATACCACCACAACCCTTCCGGGATCCGACTACACCTGACAGGATATAATACTTGAATGCTCCCACATGAAATCCATTACAACGGCCGACAAGCGCCGCACACACCGGCACAAACCACATGCACAACTTAATCACACAGAAGGAACTGATCACTACCGTAAATGTGCTATTTCAACGATGGCTAATCAATCTATTTGCTTTTATTCATCTTCAATTGCTTCGGGAGTAATAGAAACGTCCTTCAACTCATAGCAAACTCAACCCTCACTCATCCCGAGTGACCTTGATTCACGAGACTATGCTGCCTAAATCCCGCAACCCCTCTCATACCCTCCTGATAATATTTCTACAATCCGGAGTTTATTTCTCTAACTCCTCCAATACTATCATGCATGCTGAAACATATCATAGAACATTCCAACCATCTTCCTCTTCTCAGAAATCATACTGCAAAAGCTCAATTCTTAATCATACTACTGCATTTAACCCTTAAATACCGCATTCTTAACTTTGAACTCACTAGGACCGCTATTGAGAGTCACCCACTCTGACTTGCCCCGAATACAATCAATTCCAAGGCTCTTATAGCACATGAACACCATTTTCCTTGAAGCACGTTACTGAGTCACTACCCTGACAACTCGCCTATGCCTTAAGCAAAATTCTGAATCTTCCAAAGACTAATCCTGGCCAGACAGGGCCAACTTTTGCACACATTCATCAAATCCCACACACAATCACCATTTTACTCCTTTCCCTTAGCTGTAATAACTTTCCAACACGTCGACAATCCGCAACCCTATGATAACACAATCCTGCAACCCAACTGCGGATGGTGGGACTCCCCCCACTTTGCCCGAAGCTACTCCTTGCATCACTCTAGACCTTGCCGAGATCCTTTTTCCTTTGATAACATGATCTTGCTCAACCAATCCGTCCAAATTCTTCCAAATTCTCTTGCTAGCACTCCCTAAATACTCAAATTCTCTAGCATCATTCACACATTCCGCCTCCTACCGTATAGCCACTAGAACCCCTCACCGAGACCTGCCAACCATGCTACCGCTACCATATTCACAGGAATGATCCACCAGTGGAAATTACCCACGGACACCTTCCAACGACGCTGAAATCCACGCTCTCTGCGACTTCAATACCCCATCCTACGCCCTGCTTCATTTACCAACTTTACTAGTCCGTCCGCTCCTCATGGACATTCATTAAATGCGCGACAATATCTTCAAATTCCAAGCTATGCTGTCGCTCCCCCACTTTGCGACTGCTCGACTTCCGCTTCTTACACCTGGCCTCCTAGATATGGAGCCACCGCCTAGCCTCACTTTAGGACCATTCTCTGCCAACCACATTCTTTAGCACTTCTTCTCAATACTCTGACCCCACGCAACCGAAGAAACCATAGCACGACAAGCTTAACATATTTAATTCGATCAATGACAACGACTTCACGTCACAGGTGCATATCCTACCTCACTTGAAGACACCAAGTCTTACTACTTTATCAACCCCAACCGGACCATTCATAATCCAAATGCATTTCCCCTGCCGGAACAAAAATACCAAAATCTCGAAATCAAACTCTGAGAAGACCTCCCTTCAAACCATTCATCACCCCAACATACGGGCAAGCATGCTGTCATCACAACGACATCGCGCAACAACCAATCACAAGCATCATCACTACCTGAGCACAGCCTTAAGGCTCTCAGAAACACAGCTACTGATCTGAAACAACATATTATTCCTTTGTAGGGCCATAACAACAGGCCCAACCAATTACAGATGGAAACATCTCGAATTACATCCGTAGCACCATTCAATTCCTCAATTTCCCGATTCATAGAAAGCGCTTCGCGACGCGTAAGATTCAGTAGGAATAAGCATAGGCATAAGCCTCAAAGGAATCAAATCGTATGATGAGGAGTCAAGAAGGGAAGTACTCCTAACAGCCCTGTAGCCTCTCGAAGATAAGTAAAGACATCTCTGTACCGATCCGCAAGACTCTACTGGACTTGCTCATGACTCGTGAGACCTAAGGGAACCTAGTTCTCTGATACCATGTTGTCACAACCTAAAATTTATAAGGTCGTGATGGCGCCGGACATCATTGTCAGGTAAGCCAATCATTAATTAATTGAAATAATTTCCTGCTTTAACATTTATGAAAAAGGCATTTCCTTTCACTTTATTACATATTAACTAAATAAAATTCTGTTAGGTAAAACAATGGTTTAAATATTACCCTTTAACAAATATATCCCAACACATCCCAGAACCCGGTGTCACAAGTACATGAGCAATTTCTAAGAACTTATACAATCATCACAAAGCCTGTCCGAAATACAAATTGGACTAGGAAATTTAAAATGAAAACAAATACAGAACGAGGGAGACTCTGTCAGCTGCAGATCTCCTCTAGATGATGCAGCTCGCCTAAGTCTCCGAATCCTCCACATTGCTATGAAAGTACCTGTCCAATAAAAATGCACAGCAAGTGTAGCATGAGTACAAAAACAACGTGTACTCAGTAAGTCGTCCACCTAACCTCAGAGGGGTAGTGACGAGAGGTCGAATTAGACACTCACTAAGGACCAGCAAATTAATTAACAGCATATAATGAACACGATAGGCATGTAAAGGTAGTAAAGAAACAATATATATATAAGGCACTGAAATACAAATAAATACTGGAAATAAACAAACAGTTACCACTTCCTCATTTTCCCCCAAACATTTTAAATAAACAATTTCCTCTCCCCCAAATAACCTTCTCACTTTTTTAAAATCCATGAAAAAAATTTAACAATTTAGCATGCGCATACGGGATAAGGACAACCTTCCTGACCCGTCATAATAATCAAATATATGCACTGCCGAGGATCGAACGGCCCGTACCAAAAGTGCACCTCTCCATAAAATACCCATGTCTATGCACTGCCGAGGATCGAACGGCCCGTACCAAAATTGCATATCTCAATATAATAATCATCTCTGTGCATTGCCGAGGATCGAACGGCCCGTCCCATAAGTGCACCTCTCAATCTAATAATCATGTCTATGCACTGCAGAAGATCGAACGGCCCGTACCAAAAGTGCGTCTCTCAATATATTAATCATCTCTGTGCACTGCCAAGGATCGAACAGTCGTCCCATAAGTGCAGCTCTCAATATAATAATCATGTCTATGCAGTGCCGAGGATCCAACGGCCCGTACCAAAAGTGCATTTTAAATCCGTCGTGGTGTACGGCCCGCTCCCATGAGAGTGGGGGAAATAACACTCCGCTCGCGGAATGTAAATTGCGAAGCGGTCACATGAAGACATGCACAATCAACAATTCACCCCGAATACGTCGGGAACACAAATACTCAAGTAAATGACATATTTCTCTTTTAAAAACCATAAAATAGTGTTTAAATCCTTTTTCGAAATTCACTTGCCAAGTTTTTATAATGTTTGATAATACAACCTTATCCGAAAATACAATTGCCCGCGAAGGAAATCAATTCTCTTTTTAGATGGTTTAGAAAAATAAACTCTAATCTTCCTTAGTTATTCATTTACAATTTCAGTTATATTAGCAGTCTAATATCACAGACAAGATCACAGGTATAACAGGTAAGGCATGCTAGGGGGTCCTAGGCTACCCGAACATGGCATAATAGTAGCTACGCACGGACTCCCATCACCTCATGCATACGTAGCCCCCGAAGATAATAGCACATACTCAATTATTTCACCTAGGGGGACAATTCCCCCTCACGAATTTATAAAGGAGACTTACCTCGCTCCGAAATTCCATAACCGACCTCCATGCCCTTCCGACAACTCCCATGGATGCACAACGCCCCAAAACTACCACATAACGGGCAAAGCAATGAATATTCATCCTAATACTCACAACAAATTAAAATTATATACTTTCCCAACCCCACTCAGTGAAATGATCAAAATTCCCTCGGGCCCACGTGCCTGGAATCCAAAATTTCTCGAAGATATATTCTACCCATATCCTTACTAACTCAAATATACAATTTACTCTACATTTCACGCTCCAATTCGTGGCTAAAAATCAAAGTTACCATTTCTAGGTATTTCCTCAAAAATCCCAATTTTCCTACTAATTTCCATGTCTAATCCATGCATATAATCTTGTATTTAACTTAAAAATGGTAGGAATTTACTTACGTAGACATTGCATGAAGAAATCCTCTCTTGAAGCTTCTCCAAAATCGACCAAAGCAAGGAAGAAATGAAGAAATGGCCACAAATTACGCCTATAAACTAATCTGCCCAAGCCCCAAATACTCTCTGAGTTCGCATACCCACGAGCGCGTTCGCAGAGCTTCCTCGAGCCAACACTCCGCGATCGCGGTCCCCTTCCCTCGTTCGGATAAGCCGAAGGGCCCCAGTCCCCCAGCTCACTTTTCCTCTATGTGTTCCAACTCCAGACCCTGCGATCGCATAGGACAACCCAGCAGCCTTCACAAATCCTTGTATGCGATCACAAACAACTACCACGATCGCATAGAGTAAATACCTGCTGCACTCACACCAGAAAACCAGCAACCTTCTCAAGGCAAAAATCGACTCGTTGAGCATCCGAAACACGCCCGAGGCCCCCGAAACCTCAACCAAAACTACCAACCAGACCCAATACCTCATTCGAACTTAGTCGAGCCTCGAAATCATATCAAACAACGTCGAAATCAAGAATCGCAGCCCGATTCAAGCTTAATTAACTTAGAACTTTCAAACTTCAACATTCGATGCCGAACCCTATCAAATCACGTCTGATTGACCTCAAATTTTGCACACAAGTCATATTCGACATTACGGACTTTCTCCAACTTCCAGATTTGCATTCCGACCCCGATATCAAAATTTTCACTTCCGGTCGGATTTCTCAAAAACCTTCAAATTTCTATCTTTAGCCAAATGACTCCAAAATGACCTACGGACATCAAAATTCACTTCCAATCGCACTCCCAACTCCATAATAACCATAAGAAGCTATTCCAAGACTCAGAGTCGCAAACGGACATTAACATCACTGAAATGCGCTTCTAGCCAAACTTAGGAAATTTCTTCAAAAATGCTGACTTCCACAATATGCATCAAAACGCTCCCGGGTTATCCAAAACCCGATTCGGACATACACTCATGTCTGAAATCATCATACAAACCTACAAGAACCTTCAAATCCTGATTCAGAGGTCGTTTACCCAAAATTCCAAACTTAGTTGATTCTTCCAACTTAAGGCTTCTGAAATGAGAATTTTCTTTCCAAATCAACTCTATCTTTCCGAAATTCAATTCCGAACACACCTGCCAGTCATAATACCTGAAATGGAGCTGCTCACGACTTCAAACTGCTGAACGACGCACTAGAGATCAAAACGAGCAGTCGGGTCATTACAAAAAAATGAAATCTGCCTGTTAAAATCAATCACTGGTTTACAGTTTAGATACCATGTCCATAGGATTATGCCCGGTTATCACTTAGGCAAGCCTGTAGGATAATTAAAATCCTAGTGTTTGTTTGATTTCTTGTAAAACGTTTCCAGATTCAGTAAGTGATATAAATATCAGTAGGCAAACTGGTAGGTACTCACAGCCTCGCTTTAATAAAACTGCTATACATTCTGTTTGTGCCCATTTAGATATCCTACCTATAGGTCCCCCCTAAATCATTAAAATTGCTTGTCTGAATAGCGTGCATTTGTTTGGATATTTGTGGAAGTAAACATGAGCCCCCTTAATTGCTCCTTATGTGACAGTCCTAATTGATTTTTGTTTGTCGCTTAGTTTTCTCCTTTTAAGCAACATAGGTGAGTCTAGAACCACCTTAAAACAGAGGTCCTAAACACCTCCAGGGTCATAGGTAAGGGACGGGTAGTGCACGCATAGGATACGTACCAGATGCTTTTAGAACGCTTAGATAATAATTGAAAAGGGGAAGGTAACTGGGTAGTAAAGGAGATTATGACCTGTGCGCTAATGCTACGCGTAACACCTCTATTTGAGAAAGGTTATCGAGTATTTCATAGATTTGATCCTATAGGCTAATAAACCTAGGACTCCTTTAATTTCCGTTTTAAAGTAATCTCTATTGGTTTTTAAACTATTTCATTTCCCTTTAAAGATTAATTCGCTTAAATTGAGTTTGATCGGGACCCACTGTTATGGATCTCGGGGGTGCCTAACACCTTCCCCTTAAGGTAATTTCGAGCCCTTACCTAATCTCTTGTGATGCAAACAGATTTATGATTTATTTTCTTTAGGTTCCCTAACGCACCTTAACCCGTTAGGTGGAGACTCTTCAAATCCCATACCCCGTCCCAAAGGGAAGAGAGTTGTCCCAAAATGTCGAAACCCAGACTCCGCGAGGAAAAAAGAGGGGCGCGACAGCATGGAGACTCTGCTGGGGATAATTAGGCTCTTACCATGACAAACTTGCTTTTGTTAATTAGTCTTAATCATGCTTTATTCTGCTAATACGTGTGCACCCTTTCCATTTCCCCTTTATGTGAATTTAATTGCCTATTTTCAAGCATTTTAATTTCCTTTACTACAGAAACTAACTTGTTTCCTTGTTTTTCTTTCTTAAACGTCTTTCAATTATTAAATACCGCATTTATCATTTTTAATGTTCAAATACGTGACAACATGCTATTTACTGTTGCATAAATCATGCTCAACATCATATTCCACTCATGCGTAATCAATCCTATAGCAACGCTTGATGAGTGTTTGCGCCCTTCCTATATATCACCCTTTAAATTCGGAAAGGCTTATTTGCGGTAAAACTAGTCGATCAGCAGTGCAGTCGACGGTTCCATGCATTTCCCCCTCAAGTTATCTGCTTGAGAGTATCAGTTTAGACCTCTATAGAAACCTTACTCTATTTATTGTACATGCATCATGGTCAAAACCTAGTTGGGGTCAATATTTTGTCCACATAATAACCCTTTAGGACAAATCTTGTCCAAAAGTCCACCGGGGTTTCCATAATCCCAACGGACGCAACCACGATCTTTGTGCATTAATTTTTGGAGAAATAAGTGCCAATATGCTAATCACTGATATATAAGTAGTTGAATCTGGAGGGGGAAAGGGTCTAACCTTATTTGTCTTGCAGAAATGAGGCGCGAAGTCCCCAGGTTCGGAATGGTCCAAAGAATACCACCATTGTTGCTGGATTGGTGGGAGGACCTTTCGCCAAGTGACAAGGACCATGTGAAAAGGGTCCTCGGAAACTTACCCTCTTTACTGGATATCCAACCAAACAATATGTTGATCAAAGTGGTCATTATGTTCTGGGACGGAGAAAGGTCTGTGTTCCGTTTTGGCAACATAAAAATGACTCCTCTCTTGGAGGAGATAGGGGGATTCACTGGATTACCTTCGGACAGTCCGGGTTTATTGGTGCCGGAAAATCGGACCGCTAGGGGATTCCTGAAAATGATGGGTTTGAAAAAGAATGATGATTTGGAGTGCATGAAGGGGTCCTACATACCCTTTGAATACCTCTATGAATGATATGGTCATAGCAAATCCTATCATATCTTCCATGATAAATTATCTATCACTTCCTTGGGTCATATTCACCGCATGGTTTTTGTGTTCGTTGTTTGCTTCCTGGGTATGATAGTATTTCCAAGCAAAGGAGACAGGATTCACACTAGACTGGCTATGGTAGCCAAAACCTTAATGGAGGGGATCGAGGAAAAAACATATATCATTGTCCCTATGATCATAATGGACATCTACCGAGCCCTGGACCACTGCCAGAAGGGGTTCAATCACTTTGAGAATTGTAATCTGCTACTACAGGTTTGGTTATTGGAGCATCTCCAAAGGGGTCAATATTGTCAAGAGTTTCCACGAAGGGCGTGGAATGATCATATAGCCTTCCATCACCCTAAGAGAATGACTTACATCCCAGACAGGTTTGCTCAACCGGAAAATGCTACAGAATGGGCACAGTTTCTTGACAATTTGATTGAGGACCAGGTTCAATGGATGTTCGAATGGTTCCCTACCAGTGAGTTCATCATCAGATCTAGGGACACTCTACACCTGGTGTTGATCGGTTTAAGGATCATATACCCTTATGTTCCTATCAGGGTTATGAGACAGGAAGGCAGGAAGCAAGTCATACCGCGAGTGTCTAAAATGAGTCATTACAGGGCAGATTTTCAGGATGACGACATCCCGTACAAATGAGAAGCTCAACATATGTGGAACCTAAAGATTATTTTAGAAAGGGACACCATCGAACCAGACAGGTACCACGCAAGGCATGTACACTTTTACCTATCATGGTTGGAAGACAGCATAGCAGGGGTAGTTGAGCCAGGAGTCGGTTGGGGGAACAGGGTCATAGACAAAGTTGCTGAAGCCCAAGTGAAATACAATAAACTGCGCAAAGGGGTTCATGATTCTGAGGTCGAGTATCTGGAGCAACACAAGGCTGATATGGAACTAATCAATAAATGGAGGGAAAGGACTATCAAATCTAATGAAAGGCTAGAATACTTGGAGCAAGGTCTGATGGAGTTGGAGGGGAAGACAAGGAAAAGAGTCGCCGACTGCCAGAATGCTAAAGGAAGCGAGGGAGGACATCTAGCAAGAGTATACCTGTTGTTGGTCATACACGACCTGGGGAACCTGATCGACAGATCCAAGAAGATTAAGCCTGGGGAAGGTCCTTCTGGGACCAAGTAGATTAGATTTACCTATGTAATAAGGCCAAGTGCCATTAGTGACTTATTTTATCTTAGTGTCATTTTGGATTCGTCTATTTTACATTAATGAAATGAGGAAGTTATTGGAATTTAAGTTCTCCAAATCAACTTGTTGCTAGGCCTACCTCGGGTACAACGAGGCTCCCAAATTAGGACGCGAATTTACATTCTCGCACTATGTGTTTAGATACTGCAAATACTCTTTTTGGAACCCTTACTAACTTGATTACCTTTTGTTTTTCTTTCCTTTTTTTTTTATTATTCCCATTTCCCAAGGTTGGTTCACGAAGACAGGCATCATCAGCTTAGCATACCAGATCTAGGGGCCCTCAACCTCTTTATCCTCCAAATTCATCAAAAGGAAAAGGGAAAGCTAAGATGGATAATATGAGTGGCGACAACACTCCACATGCCGAGAATGCGGAAACTTCTTATGGTCGGAGTACTCCGGCACCAAATGACTTGGTTTTGCTGCTTGAAAAGAAAATACTTGAACTACAAGGTGAGCTTGAGAAGGTTCGTAACTTGGCAAACCTCTCCCTCACACTAAATATCCCGGATATACAACCATCCAAATACCAAAAATCCAGTACCTCCTCAGAACACACCCAACCAACGCTCGCAGAATCCTCCTGAACCCCCCCCCCAATATACAACCCCTCCTCAAAATCCTTCACCCATACCTACACCTCCTCAACATCAGCATCTCCCGACTCAATATACGCAAACCACTTACCACTCTCCTCAGAATACCCCACAGCTTATCCCCGATCCACAAAATTCAACCAATTATCACCACTATACCCAAACTCCTGGCCTTCACCAAAACAACCCCATATACGTGGAAACCTTACCCCACTCTACTCAACCAATCTCATACACACCAAAATCTGCCGAGAAGGACCTGCTCATTAAGAACATGGCAGAGGAGCTCAAGATATTCACAGGCCGAGTTCAGGGTGTTGAGGGAGGCAAGAATCGAAGGTTTGAATTATGAGGATTTGTGCATTCATCTAGATGTGGAACTGCTGGAGGGTTACAAGCCTCCTAAGTTCAAAATGTTCGGTGGAACGGGTGACCCAAAGGTACATTTGAGAACCTACTATGACAAGCTCGTAGGGGTTGGAAAGGATGAAAGGATTCGAATGAATCTCTTCATGAGAAGTCTTACCGGAGATGCCCTGTCCTGGTACATAAGTCAGAATCCTATGAAGTGGGCTAATAGGGTGAGCATGGTGTCCGACTTCATGGACAGGTTCATATTTAATACGAAGAATGCGCCGGATGTCTTCTATATCCAGAACTTAAAGAAGAATCCAACTGAGACTTTCCGCGAGTATGCTACTCGGTGGAGGTCGAAAGCAGCCAAGGTTAGACCAGCATTAGACGAGGAACAGATGAACAAGTTCTTTGTCAGGGCACAGGATCCACAGTATTATGAAAGGCTAATGGTTATTGAGAACCATAAGTTCTCCGATATCATCAAACTTGGAGAAAGGATCGAAGAGGGTATTAAAAGCGGGATGATGAAAAATTTTGAGGCATTGCAGGCCACGAACAAAGCATTGCAATCAGGTGGTATATCAAAGAAGAAAGATGTGGGAACAGTAATGGTTGCCCAAGGACCCAAAACTCCATTTGTATACCATACCCCTCCACCCACATACCAACCATAACCTCCCAGATATTCTCAACCCGTTGATTTCTAACATACATATAATTCCCAACCATCCTACTTTCAGTCACCCCCAACTCGTCCAAATTACCAGAAATCTCGATCTAACTTCGGCCGTAAACCACCCAGATAATACACCGCCATTGTTGAACCCATCGACCAGTTGTACGAAAGGTTGAAGGCCGCTGGATATGTCACCCCTATTCCCGTTGTGGCAATGGAGAATTCATCTCAATGGTTCAATCCAAACAAGACTTGTGCATATCATTCTGGCATGAAGGGACACATTATTGACGAGTGTCGCACCTTGAAAGACAAGATCCAAACACTAATTGATAGTAAGGTCATACAGGCAAAGGAAGCTGCACCCAATGTCCGCAACAATCCTCTCCCAGATCATAGGGGTGGAGGGGTCAATGTGATAGAAACTGATGAAGAATGGGATCCCGAGGAATCAATCGGGCTTATTCGAGAAGGTGATGATCCTAAGAAACCTGCAGTGACACTCAATCCCATTGTGATGCAAGTACAGTCGCCAGTTGAAGTCGAGATAGCTGCATCGGTTCCTTTAGAAGTAGAAGTAACACCACTCATTCCATTTGAAGTGGAGGTGGCCACACCTTTCACTATAACGGTGGCATCCACACCACCCTTCAGTTCCAATGATGTACCTTGGGATTATGTGGCCGAAACTAGAAGAAAGGTAAAGTCAAAGACAGAAGAATCCGGGGTTGCACAAGGAATGACCAGAATAGGAAGGGTTTATACACCTGAGCATTTGGGAGAGACCAGTAAGCAAGCTTCTAACAAACAATCTATCATCGAAACTGGTCCAGATGACCTTTAGAGGAAAGTACAAGCAAGGGATTATTATGTTGTTGATCTTCTGAACAAGACTCCCACTCAGATATCTATCATGTCACTGCTGCAAAATTTTGAGGCACACAGGAATGATCTAATAAATGTGTTGAGTGAAGCATATGTACCCAACAACATCACTGGTGGAGAAATGGCCAATATGGTAGGACAGGTGCTAGAAAGCCACAAAATCACCTTCCACAAGGTCGAGTTGCCACCTGAAGGTTTGAATAACAACAGGGCACTGCACATCACAGTGCAATGTGAAGACAAATTCATCGCCAGAGTTCTGATTGACAGAGGATCCAGCCTCAACATTTGCACATTGACAACGTTGAATAGGTTGGGCAAAGTCCTACATGAGATACAAGAGGGAACTATGAATGTGAAAGCGTTCGACGGGTCTTAGAGAGCTACCATTGGAGAAACTAATCTATACCTGCAGATAGGTCCTATATGGTTTGATGTTGAGTTTCATGTACTAGACATATCCGCCTCTTACAATCTGTTGTTGGGACGACCATGGATACATGTCGCTGGGGCTGTAGCATCAACTTTGCATCAGGCTATGAAGTTCGAGTGGAACCACCAAGAAGTGATTATCCATGGAGATGGGAACAACCCCATTTACACTAGTCAGACTATACCGGTTATTTAAAACAGAAGAAGGTTAGGTAGAGAAACCTAAGCCCGGCAAAGGACTTGGTAAAAATCTTCAGGGCATCTCCAAACCACTTTCGGATTGGGATATCAGTACACCTGGTAGGAATACAACGATTGGTCACCACCATGGCGTGGTCCATACTATCCACTTGAGAAGTATGTACCACACCTGATTCAGACCTTCCATCAGGCCTATATTATATGGGGATCAGGGAAGAAGAAGCGTTGGCGTCATTAAGGAATTTGTTCATGGAAGATGATGACATGGACTATTGTGTAATTGTCGAGGAGGAGGAGGAAGGCCCTACTATCCAAGATGTGGAGAGAGGAGCATTCCTCAAGAACTGGACTATCAGACCAACAAGGGCTCGACGAGTCTCGGGGTAGCAAGGCTGAACAGCATTGTTTAAATTTTGCTTTTCTAGAAAAAAAAGACATCCCATTTTGCATTTTGTTTTAAATAATATTTTCAATGTTCCAAAACGTTATTTAAGTTATTGAAAATTACTTTTGTTTAATGCTTTCAATGAATTGATGTTTATTATTACCATTTTTCTCTCATAACTTTATCCATACAGCATTACTATTTCCTATCTCGATGAACCGGCAACTGTGACATGTAATGAAACAACACAACAAAAGAATAGTGATTCCGAAGAAGAGGATGTAATACCCGAAGAGATCGTCAGAGAATTAGAGGATTTTGAGAACAAACCTAAGTCCAACTTGGACGAAACTAGATAGTTAACTTGGGAAATTCTGAAACCGTCAAGGAGATCCACATCAGCATCCACTTGTCACTGTCAGAGAAAGAGGAGTACACTCAGTTATTGAAAGAGTATGAGGACATCTTTGCGTGGTCTTACAATGATATGATCGGGTTAATCACGTCCATTGTGGCCCAAAAATTTCCTTTAAATCCAATGTGTCCGCCCGTAAAGCAGAAACTCAAGAAATTCAATCCTGATATGAGCCTGAATGTCAAATAGGAGGTTACTAAGTAGATCAAAGCCAAGGTCCTCAGGGTAGTTGAATATCCAACTTGGCTAGCCGACATTGTGCCAGTTCCGAAGAAGGATGGAAAAGTTAGAGTTTGTGTCGATTATCGGGATCTCAACAGAGCCGGCCCAAAGGATGATTTCCCGCTTCCAAATATACACATCTTGATCGACAATTATGCCAAGCATGAACTCTAGTCTTTTGTGGATTGCTTCGCCGGTTACCATCAGATCTGTATGGACGAGGAGGATGCTGAGAAAACAACTTTCATTACACCATGGGGTGTGCACTGTTACAAGATGATGCCATTTGGCCTAAAGAATGTTGGGGCCACCTACATGAGGGCCATGACTACTATTTTGCATGACATGATACATAATGAAATCGAGGTATGTGTGGATGATATCATCATTAAATCCAAGAAGGCCACATATCACATAGAAGACTTGAGGAAATTCTTCGATAGACTGCGGAAGTACAACCTAAAGCTAAACCCCGCAAAGTATGCATTCGGGGTTCCTTCCAGAAAATTATTGGGATTCATCGTCAGCCGCCGGGGAATAGAATTGGATCCCTCAAAGGTCAAAGCCATCCAAGAGTTACCACCGCCAAAGAGCAATAAAGATGTGATGAGTTTCCTGGGATGCCTTAACTACATCAGTCGTTTCATAGCACAGTCCATACTAATATGTGAGCCGATTTTCAAGATGTTGAAGAACGACGTTGCAACTAGTTGGACCAAGAATTGTCAAAAGGCTTTTGACAAAATCAAGGAATACTTATCAACACCACCAGTTTTAGTCCCGCCAGAGCTAGGTAGACCACCGCTACTCTACCTTGTAGTGCTAGATGGAGCTTTCGGCTGCGTTCTGGGGAAGCACGACGACACAGGGAGAAAAGAACATGCCATCTACTACCTGAGTAAGAAATTTACACCTTATGAAGCACGGTACTCTCTGCTGGAACGTACCTGTTGTGCCTTGACCTGGATAGCTCAGAAGCTGAGGCATTACTTCTGTGCCTATACAACATATCTCATATCAAGGATGGATCCCCTGAAGTACATCTTTCAGAAACCCATACCTATTGGGAAGCTGGCTAAACGGAAAATCTTGCTGAGCAAATTCGACATCGTCTATGTAACTCAAAAACAGTCAAGGGACAGGCACTATCAGACCACTTTGCTGAAAACCCTATGGGAGGAGAATACGAACCCTTGAAAACATATTTTCCAGATGAAGAGGTATCATTCGTAGGAAAAGACATTGCTGAGCCTACGACGGTTGGAGAATGTTCTTTGACGGAGCGGTGAACTTCAAAGGAGTCGGCATTGGAGCCTTCTTGGTATCAGAAACTGGTCAACATTATCCAGTATCTGTGAAACTCAAATTCCCCTGCACCGACAATATGGCGGAATACGAAGCTTGCATATTAGGGCTCAACATGGCTGTTGACATGAACATTCAGGAACTGCTAGTAATCAGCGATTCGGATTTGCTTGTGCACCAGGTACAAGGAGAGTGGGATACCAAGAATTCCAAGATATTGTCATATCTGCATCATGTGCAAGAAATGAAGAAGAGGTTCACAAAGATAGAGTTTCGGCATGTCCCCAGAATTAAGAATGAGTTTGTCGATGCATTGGCTACTTTGTCATCAATGATACAGCATCCAGACAAGAACTTCATCGATCCTATCCCAGTAAGTATCCATAATCGGCCGGCATATTTTGCTCATGTCGAAGAGGAGACAGACGGTAAGCCTTGGTTCCACGACATCAAGGAGTATTTGGAAAAGGGAGAATACCCGGAGCATGCAAACTATATTCACAAACACACGCTCCGGAGGTTGTCTAATCATTTCTTCCAGGGTGTAGGAACCCTATATAGAAGAACTCCTGATATGGGACTATTAAGGTGTGTCGACGCAAAGGAAGCTTCTAAGTTTCTCAAGGAAATGCATGTCGGAACCTGCGGCCCGCATATGAACGGCTTTGTCTTGGCCAAAAAGATACTCAGGGCAGGCTATTTTTGGATGACCATGGAAACAGATTGCATCTGATATGTTCAGAAATGCTATCAATATCAAGTACATGTGGATATGATAAAAGTGCCACCAAATGAGCTTAATGCAACAAGCTCACCTTGGCCCTTTGCCATTTCGGGAATGGATGTCATTGGTCCAATCGAGCCCACCACCTCAAACGGGCATCAGTTTATTTTAGTAGCTACCGACTACTTCACTAAATGGGTTGAAGCTGCATCTTACAAAGCTGTAACCAAGAAGGTCGTTGCGGAGTTTTTTCACGACCAAATTATTTGTCAGTTTGGGGTTCCAGAGTCCATCATCACTGACAATGCCACCAATCTCAACAGTGACCTGATGAAAGCCATGTGTGAGACTTTCAAAATCAAGCACAAGAATTCCACGACATACAGGCCTCAAATGAATGGAGCCGTGGAAGCTGCCAACAAAAAAATCAAGAAGATACTGAGGAAAATGATAGAAAATCACAAACAATGGCACGAGAAGCTACTCCCTATCTGCTGGTTTATGGTATTGAGGTTGTCATTCCCGCCGAAGTGGAAATTCCTTCCTTGAGAATCATACAAGAAGCTGTGCTCAGTGAAACAGAATGGATAAGGATCCGCTATGAGCAGCTAGCCCTCATAGACGGAAAAAGGATGAATGCAGTGTGCCATGGCCAGCTTTATCAGAACAGAATGTCTAGAGCTTTCAACAAAAGAGTCAAACCAAGACAGTTCACACCGGGACAACTGGTGTTAAAGAAGATCTTTCTGCATCACATGAAGCCAAAGGGAAATTCTCTCCCAACTGGAAAGGTCCTTACATGGTCCGTAGAGTATTGAAAGGAGGAGCGCTCATACTCACAGAAATGGACGGAGAAATCTGGCCAAAGCCTATCAATTCAGATGCAGGCAAATGATACTATGTGTAAACTATTTATGTCTCCTCATATAATGTAAATTGAACTATGCTCGACCTGATTCTCGTTTATGAAGGGATAGGTAGGCAGCCATGTGGGTTCGATCACAATTCAATAAAATTTCTATTTTCCCCATCTTCAGAAACGGGGGCAGAATTTTGAGGAGGACCCTCAAAATTCCGAAGCAAGTTCAGCCAATCGCAGCATATAGAGCAGCCAGAAATGTTGTCTAGTCAACTAGGTAGAAGAAGTCGCGATGTCTCTGATCGTGTCATAGTCACTGGTTCATCTAACCAATTTTCTAAACTATATTTTACTATGTCTTTGAAAACTATGCACGCCTGCTTTTGAAATAAACTCTGTTTTATCAAATGTTGCCCCAATAATTTGAACAGGATCTTCAGACAAGAGTAGAGAAAATCAAGAAAGCAGATGAAGACACGAGCCAACCTTCCCCCTGCAAAACTCACGATTTTTCTTTGAATGCAGGACAAGGAATATGCACATCTTGGAATCACAACCTTCATAACAACAAAGATACCGAACTCATTCCCAGCTAAGAAATACTCTGCTATCACCTATTATTTATTTATTGCATGAGACTAAGCTCTGTCTCAATCCTGCATGAGGCTAAGCATTGCCTCCGTATTTGCATAAGGCTAAGCTTTGCCTTCTATTTGCATGAGACTAATCATTGTCTCAAAATCTGCATAAGGCTAAGCATTGCCTCCACCCTGCATAAGGCTAAGTTTTGCCTTCTTCTTGCATGGGACTAAGCCCTGTCCCGAACTTTGCATGAGGCCAAGCCCTGCCTCCCTATTTTCATGAGGCTAAGCATTGCCTCCACCTTGCATAAGGCTAAGCTCTGCCTTCTCTTTGCATGAGGCTAAGCCATGCCTCCATATCTGCATAAGGCTAAACATTGCCTTCACTTGCATGAGGCTAAGCACTACTTTCTCCTTGCATGGGACTAAGCCATGTCCCGAACCTTGCATAAGGCTAATCTCTGCCTTCTATTTACGTGAGACTAAGCTCCGTCTCAATCTTTGCATAAGGCTAAGCCCTGCGTCCCTCTCTGTATAAGGCTAAGTATTGACTTTTCTTTGCATGGGATTAAGCATTATCTCGAATACCGCATGAGACTAAGCACTGTCTCTCTTGCATTATGCTCCTCTCTCAGGCTAAGCTCTTCCCTCAACTTCATATAAGAATAAGCCTTGTCTTGTTGCTTCTAGCATCATGTATTTGCACCTCATGGGCTGAAATATCGCCAGCTTGTCCGAAGGTGTCATAGTTTGAAGGCACCATCCTCAAAGTCGGAAGACACCATGCCATGGCATGAGGATCTCTCAAACTTGCACATCATTATTCAAAGGCGTCATGGTTCGGAGGCACCATTCTCATGGCCCAAGAACATCATTCCATGGCCTGCGAATCCCTTACCGCACAATTCATGGCCCGGGACATCATGGTCTAAGGACGTCATCCTCAACTGTCCAAAGACAATTATCATGGTCTGAAGGGAACTTGCATCATGTTTAAATTCAGGCAAAGATATATGATTGCAGCGCATATTTTTATTTGCAGGTAACCTGATGAGCAACCATTACCCCAACGGAAGCAATCCTGCTCCAGTTCCTTCATACTATTTCTAACATGACCGCTCACCATAACTATTTCACCTATGTGAAACCATGTATCTGTCCTTGCACGACTTTATCACTTTATTCCGCCAATGAATCCAGAACTACACATGGCCTAATTCGTGTAAAACTAGGGATATGTAGGTAGCTTGAAAACAAGAGTGCGGCTTATACCTTCCATATCACCCTGTTCGGTTAAAATTGGTCATCATATCTTTACCCGACAACTCTTTTATCCTTACTGGGTAAAGAGGGGCAGTTGTTGATACCCAATTTTTTCCTATAATATTTCCAAAATGCATATATACTTTCAAAATAATACATGAGCATCAATCAGTGTTTTTCTATAATTTTTTGTATTTTAAAGGATTTTAAATTAATTTATTCCATCATTTTATTATCTATATAATTATTAATTACATCACAAATGATTTTATAATAATTTTATTTCTTTGTTTTTATCATTTATATTTATATAAAGCCATTAATTATTTTATGCATATTTATATTTACACTTGTAGGTTATAATTGCAATAACTCTGCAATAATAATCCATGTGTGCATAATTACTTGATTTTACATGAAAATGACATTTATATTTTTATAATATTAAGTAGTTTTTTTAAATAATTTTATGCATAAATATCATTTTTGTCATTTATTAGCTACTTTTATAAATTGTTTCATCTAATTAATTGGGTATTTAACATATAGCCTCTTTAATTTTTGGATCTTAGCCCAATTTCCATCCCAACCCAATTAAAATCAACCCATTAACCCATAACCCAACCCAATAATCCAATTTTATAACCCGCCCCAATCCGGATGGAATCCTAGTCGTTGATCTCAGAAGATCAATTGTCCAGGATCCATTTCCTTTTTTAATTATACCAAACAACCCTAAACCTAATCATTTCTAAAATTCCCCCGCCCCTGAATACCCTTTCCCTTCTATTCTCTCTCAACCTCTTCCTAACTACCCGCCGTCACCTGAACCCCTTTAATTCATGGCTTATTTCTTCAATGTTAGGCCGTTTCTGGACTCCTATCTCTACTGGTGTTATGATTTTGTGTTATCTGATGGAATCTCAAAAGAGATTCAACATAGACTTGGTTCCAAGACCTCATTTTCTCGATGAATCCGTATGTGTTCATTCCTATAATTGTGAATATTGATATATTCATGTTTGGCTTCAAATTTCTGGTTCAAACCAGATTTTCCTCAACTCTGTCTTTTTTTTTTTAAACCCTAGTTCCTTTCTACTTGAGTCCGTTCAGATTTCTATAGATCTGAAAGGATATTGAGTTTATTTGATACTTTTCTTTTAAGATCTTCTGTTTTTACCATCATTGTTGGCCGACTTTCGTTTTTCCCTAAAAGCTACGGTTTCATCTTTAAGTTTCTGCAAAAAAGTTCTAAAATATTTAAGCGTTTAACTACGATTATCTTTACTTGTTCGACTGGTTTTCATATCTATATTTTATTCCCTAGGGTTTCCAATTATTCGATTGTTTGTTCTGATATTTGCCCGTTATTCTTTGACTCTGTCAATTGAAAGGGATTAATTGATTTTTGTTTGCCTAATTAGGGTTTGGAATTCTTTCTTCTCTTAAAAGTGATATCTCTCTGAAATGTTTTACCTATCCTTTCCTTATATGTAATTCGTAATTAGTACTACCTTCCTTAATTATATTGCTGGCTTATTTCTGGGTTTTGATTGTTTTGACTGACCTCTAATTGATTTACTACTTACCTTGTTTAGCCTCAATCATGTCTACTTATTTACCCCTTGAAAGACTCTCCTTAATTTAAGTTTTACTTGCTGTTAATTTATTCCCGTTAAGCCCAAATTGACTGATTAATTGATGTTGCATGCCCTATTTGTGTGCAATTGATTTCTCTTGCCTTATTTGGTCTACTCTACTATCTGCTATATAAACCTTTCATTGTTATGATTCTAGCACACGAACACATATAAAACATAGAAACACACAAAGAACTTTACTCTTACACTCTTAATTGTAGTCTTTCTACTTCTATTTTTCTGCTCTGTCTAGCCGGCTGAAAGCCAAGGCTAGACCCTTGGATTCTACTTGCTTTCATCTTTCTGTTTACTACTTCTTAATTGGTATGCTCCTATTTCTGTTATCATACTCAATATGTTATGTAGTTGAACCTATGTCCTTCCTGTTTATTGCTCTTGATCAGCATGACTTAATTCCTGTTAACTTGTATTGTCCTATATTTTAGTATTGTTAGTATATTCTTGTTTGATCCATGACATTTGTCTACTTGTTTCTCAGTTTGCATACTTCAATTCCTGCCCTGTTTATGTGTTTTTTACCTTAACATGTTCCTAGTCAATTCATGATTCCTGTACTAATATGCTTTAAATTTCTGTATGGTTGTCTGATTAGCCATTTAACTTCAGCATGTTTTTGTTTGATCATGATACTTGTTTATCTGTTTCTGAACTAGCATGTTTAGTTTCTATCACCCTACTCTGCACTATGTGTTCTTCTGGTTGTTTACTCTTAATTGCAGCATGTTGTTCTGATCTCACCTAGTAATAGTTAATCAACTAAGCCAATTTATGCAATTTGAAACCTTTTCTTGTTAACTGTCTAACTACTGGAATTCATGTCTGAATTCAATCAGCTAAATGTGGTTCTGTTTGTAGTCTTTAATCATGTAATCTATTTCTATTCACTTCTAAAAGTCCAAACTATTTTTCCTAAAACTATTTCCTACTTTTATATACTATTTTCAACTCCCACTCTTAGATATCTAGGGTCCTGCTCCCTCCCCCCCCCCCCCNTGCCTAGGAGTCCATGGGACTCTCCCGAACTCTGACACATAGGGGTTGGCCTTCCAAACTTGTTTACAAAAATTTGTTTCTTTGAAAAGGTTCTGGTGTGAGCATTTCCCAGGGTCCCTGAGGCCCTTGGGAACTTTGAAACACCAGAAGCCCAATTGTGTTATTATAAATTGCTGGTGTACTCCAGATTTGATTGAAGGCCTGGCTTCCAGGTAGACTTTAGGCCTGCCAAGGCTCCCTATAGTATAGTGATTTCCATGATGTAATTCATTTGTATTGGCCTGTAATAATAATCCTTGTAAAACATATTTGGGGTTTTTAGTAAAAACTGGGAGCGATTTTTATATATATTTTTGATTGGGTTCGGGTAGAAATCATGCTTATAGGATTGTTGTGATTATTTATATGCATTAGCGACCATACCTATAGGACTTATCTCATTATTTGTAATCCTGAATTTCACATCTGCATCCTAGAAATCCTGTTATAGGACGTTTATCAATTCTGCATCTGCCTGTTAAAATCGATAACTGGTTTACAGTTTAGATACCATGTCCATAGGATTCTGCCCAGTTATCACTTAGGCAAGCCTGTAGGATAATTAAAATCCTGAGTTTTAAAACCGTGTTTGTTTGACTGCTTGTAAACGTGTCCAGATTCAGTAAGTGATATAAAAATCAGTAGGCAAAATAATAGGTACTCACAACCTCGCTTTAATAAAACTGCTATACATTCTATTTGTGCTAATTAAGATATCCTGCCTATAGGACCCCCCCCCCCCTAAATCATTAAAATCACTTGTCTGAATTGCGTGCATTTGTTTGCCTATTTGTGGAGGTAAACATGAGCCCCCTTAATTTCTCCTTATGTGACAGTCCTATTTGATTTTTGTTTATCGCTTAGTTTTCTCCTTTTAAGCAACATAGGTGAGTCTAGAACAACCTTAAAATAGAGGTACTAAACACCTCCAGGGCCATAGGTAAGGGACGGGTAGTGCACGTATAGGATACGTACTAGATGCTTTTAGAATGCTTAGATAATAATTGAAAAGGGGAGGGTAACTGGGTAGTAAAGAAGATGATGACCTATGCGCAATGCTACGCGTAACACCTCTATTTGAGGAAGGTTACCGAGTATTGCATAGAAGTGATCATATAGGCTAATAAACCTAGGACCCCTTTAATTTTCGTTTTAAAGTAATCTCTATTTGTTTTTAAATTGTTTCATTTCCTTTTAAAGAATAATTCGCTTAAATTGAATTTGGTCGGGACCCACCGTTGTGGACCTCGAGGGGTGCCTAACACCTTCCCCTCAAGGTAATTTCGATCCCTTACATAATCTCTGGTGATGTAAACCGATTTATGAGTTATTTGTTGTAGGTGTTCTAACGTACCTTAATCCTTTAGGTGGCGACTCTTCAAATCCCATACCCCGTCCCAAAATGTCGAAACCCGGACTCCGCGAGGAAAAAAGGGGGCGCGACACCAGCCAGAAGAGTTATGTTGATAAGAAGATTAGTGATGTGGCTTTCATGGAGGGTAAGAAGGTTCTTCTTTGAGTTTCACCTATGAATGGCATAATGAGATTTGGGAAGAAGGCAAGTTAAGCCCTCAATATATGGGTCCACTTGAGGTTTTGAAGATAGTTGGTGAAGTGGCTTACATGCTTGCTTTGTCACCTAGCTTATCCGGAGTTCATCTGTTATTTCATGTTTCCATACTTTGGAAGTATCATGAAGATAAGTCACATGTGCTGGATTTTAGTTCAGTGCAATTAGATAAGAATTTGGCTTATGAAGAAGAGTCGGTGGCCATTTTGGATAGGCAGGTTCGAAAGTTGAGATCAAAATATATTGCACCAGTGAAGGTTCAGTGAAGGGGTCAACTAGTCGAGGAAACTTTGAAGATCGAGCATGATATGCACAGTATCCTTTTTTGGCATTCCTAGTACGACCTTAAACCCTTTCGAGGATGAACATTTATTTAAGAGATGGAGAATGCAACAACCCAGCCGGCCGTTTTGTATATTTGAGCCTCATTCCCGTATTTGATTCTTCTTTTTTGTTTATTTGTTGTTTTATAACTTGAGGGTATAGTTGATTTGGTTTAGGGAAGGTTTGAGAGTGAAGTGGAATACTTATTCTCATTTTGGAAGCTTAAGTTGCTAGAGCGGACTAGGGTTTGAATTTTGCGTAGATGATCTTGGGATTAGTGGTTTGATGGTTCCAACAAGTTTGTATGGTAATTTTAGACTTGGGCGTATGTTCGGATTTGGATCTGGAGGTTCCTAGAAGGTTTTGACTCTATTTGTCGAAAATTGGAAATGTGAAGAATTGAAATATTCATAAATTTGACCGATAGGTTACTTTGATGTTATTGGACTTCCATTGGTGTTCTAGGACTTTGGATAGGTTCATTTAGTTTATTGGAACTTGTTGCAAAACTTAGGTCTTATCAGGAATGTCTAAGTATGATTCTAACGCGTTCGACGAAGTTTGAATGTTTGAAAGCCAAGAGAAGGATTTTGATCTTCGATTCCTGGTTTTGTTATTATTTTGATGTTTCGAGCCTTGGGATTAATTTTAAGGAAGTATATAGACTTTTTGGAGTGATTGGAAGGGGTCCTAGGGGGCTCTGGTGTGATTCGAACCATTTTCCTATGTGTTGCAGTGACGGATTTGCTGGTGCATGGTAGTGCTTCGTGATCGCAAAGCTGAGTCTCGCAATCACGAAGAAGAGGATCTGGCAGGTGAGATTTTTGCTCATTGCATTCGCGGTATGATGTACGCTTGAATCCGTTATTGCGTGGAGAGCTTGATTCCATTATTGCGGAGTTCTGCCTCCGCTACCAGGTGTGTTTGGCATAAGTAAGTCCTTCTGTGTGGAGGACGGTTGCTTGCCTTTGGCGCTTGTGCCAAGAGACGGGAGAGGAGCTATCCTTAGCTCATATGATGAATCTTTATTCCCCCAAGATCATCCGCGGGGAAATGATAAACTTCAGCAAGCGCATCCACTATGCTCTACTTTCTAGCATGGATGACGACAACGACCGTGGGTGGATGGAAATGTTCGTTGATGTTTCCAATAGTGATATTATTCCGGCAACGGATTCATCCTTTCTGGAATCATGGAACCGCACTCATAAACTCCTTGTTTAATATCCCTTTTACTAGAAATTCCTTTCATATTTGTATTGATCCGCCACCTTTCGCTTGTTTCAACAACTCGGTGGGTTCCATCTAGGGTTAAAGGATTCTCCCGGTGGGTCCACAAAATCTTGGACGTTACTACGCCCAAGACCCGCACATGGAAAGAACTGGCTCTTAAATACGGGTGGAAGGCCAAAAACCATGGTAACTCAAACTTGCCTGTTTTTGCTTTTCACGCTATGAAATTGATTGACTCCTCCTTTTTATCCTGAAATCAGGTCTACCTACGGGCTCAGTTGCTGTCCTCGAGGAGGACATTTTGGCTGATCTTGCTGACGCAGCGAGGCTGTTTCAAGAGGCGCTTACTCAAATAGGTGACTCCGGGCCTGCTTCGAGCACAAGTATTTCTTCAGGGAGTCCTCGGCCGAAGAACAAACAACCAAAAATAAGACGCTCCTCCGCGGCTTAGGAAAAGAATAAGTGGGCGAAGACTATTGTCCCACAGTCGTTCTGGTAGTTGTGGTGACTAGCCCTCCTCCCGGGCCGGTCATAGACACTGTGATGATCGACGAGATGGAGAAGCTAGTGATGAGGAAGCTTCTCTAAATAGAAGGAGGAGATCCTCATCAACTCAACAGAATTCTCAACCTGCCAAGTTAGTTACACCATCTGAGGATGATGTCTCGGTGCTCTAGGGGGAGTATGATATGGTGGAAAATTCCAACTCCCACTTTCGTGTCCTAGTCGCCACACCTGGTATTTTGGGGCTGAGTATCATATCCCTTCCGTCCTCGACTGACGAGCAACCAATAACCAGCACAGCATTTGGTGCAACTGCTTCTCACTCTTCAATTCCATCAGCTTCATCTCCATCTTCACCAACACCAGCAACTGCTACATCATTTCCACCTTCATCCACTTTTCCACCAGTAACTGCTACATTATCTCCACCGGCCACATCTACCCGAGAAGAGAGTGTCTTCTCCCCCAGTTCCCAATTCATGGGAATTTAGGGCAAAACTATGCTCCTCCATCAAAATATCCGCAAAGGAGGAGGAGCGCTACTCTCTCAGTCTCCACCGAATGTCATTTGCTATCCTGGCCGATGGAACTTGGTAACTATCTGAAGCATTTGGCTTCACAGAAAGATTGGGAAAAGATACAGGCTCTCTCGGGAGAATGCTTGGTAAACAATATAAAAGGCTTCAGAGAAAGATTGGAAAAAGATATAGGCTCTCTGGGGAGAATGCATGTTGAACAATGTCATGCACAATGTCTTAACGGTACATTCCTTACTTCCTTTGTTATTCCCTTTGCTTTCGATTGAAAATATTCTAAGTTTGCCTTTCTCGCTTTGTAGGCCAACTTTCTTGCTTCTGAGGGCCTCCAAAGGTTGATTCGGAAAAGGAAGAACTTACCTCCGCATGGGATCAACTTTTGGCTGAGCGGGAGCAAACTGCCGCTTGCCTCTCAAAATTGGAAGCCAAAGCTACTGAGATCATTGAATTCGAGGCTCGTTTGCAGCAAAGCGAGTAAGAAGCGGTAACCCTTAGCCAAGAGATTGGCCCGCTGAGGGTTAAATTTGACGAAGCTAAGGCCAAATGGGCTGGAGTTCATAATGTATTTCTTGTTGCAACTGACCACGAGGCTGCCTCCGCTGAAAGATTGACCAACTTATAGGCAACCTTGAACTCCAAAACTGAAGAGCTTGCTGATGCAGGGGTGAAAGATGTCCAGTTGGAGAAGATATATAGGGAAACTATCGAGCATTATAGGCTCTTTAGTTCAGCTGTCTGTGACCTTGATGTTATCCTCGGATCCTTTAGATCCGCTTGGGAAAACCTTTATGTCGAGGTAACCCAACTCAAAGAAGAATTTAAGCGTCGAGCAGCTTCCCTCGTTGTTGAGAAAACTTACGTTATGTACAGTATGAGGAGAAAAACCTTGGAATAGGTCAAATCTTGTATTATTGACTTTGATGTTGAAATTGATAAGGCCCGTGAGCTTGAGTTAGTTGCTAAAATGGTCTCCCAGTAGAGCCTATTGCTTCCGGTTCTGAAACTTTGGGAACTGAAGAGGAAGCAGAAGGAGAAGATGTTGAAGGCCAAACTGGCGAGGGTCAAAATGTTGAGACATCGGTGAATCTACCCACTTCCCCTGGGGGCGTAGACACTTCTCTTTCTCCGAGTTGCGGAGATGCAGCTGTTTAGCTTCTTCTTTTTTTTTTTACTTTTTGTATCTATGGCATTTTGGCATTTTACTGTAAATAAGAACATCCTTTTTCTCAAGGATTGTTTGAGTCTTTCTTTCTTTAAACATTTATGCAAGTTTTAATTTTTGTGTTCTTTTCTTTTTGCTTAAGAGTTTTGCGCAAGTTTTACTGTTTGCGTCTTATTATGTGAAGCCTTGGGTTTAATTTTCCCGAAAGCAGTTTGATTCCAGAAAGTTTTTTCGAAATCAAACCTTTAACATGAGGGTTTTCATAATATAGGGCCCTCTTATGTTTATGGTTCTCTTGAAGAGGGCGTCTCTTGTTCATTATGGCACTAGCATTTGAAGTACTCGTTTAACTTTCAAATGCTAAGATAAATTCATCGATTAGACAAGAAACAAGATTGAAAATAAAAGGACTTTACTTTATTCCTTTCGTTTTCAAAAAGTACATAAGCATTGGTTATGTTAAAGAGAAATTGCCATTTCTTGTGGCTAATTTGTACAACGTGTTTCTACGGGGCTGGCTGCGCAGTCCCCGATCTTGATGACATAATTATGTTTGTGGTTTTCGTGTTCTTGTCGATTCAAATGCGAAGAATGCAAATTGAAACACTCTAATATTGCACCTTCGAGGATCACACTAATGAATTGCTAGACAATCCTCCACTCGGTAACATACTTCGTTTCCCCTTAGGAATTTACGCTATCGAGCAAAGGACTATCTAACAACCTCTAATGGTTTTCACTTGTGAACGGTCGGTAACCTTGGATTTTAAGCAAACTTATTTTCTGGGTGGGAACTTTGCTATAGACCCAACGATTATCTAACTGCCCCTGAGTGATTCTTTGCTTGTGTGCCTTGTTGTTAAAGGTATTATTGTTGCCGTTGAAACTTTCTTCGCAGTATGCTTTCCATGGCTGCCTTATTAAAAACCTTTCCAGAAAAATCCAATTGGGACAAATACTCGACGAAGGGAAAAAGAGTGTAGCGCATACTTCCAGTACAAACGATGTTTGTCAGCAATAGTATCTCTTGAGGTGTGCCACATTCCAATTGTTCGGCAACTTTTCTCCATTTTTATTCTCTAACGCGTACGAACCTTTCCCAGTGATAGCTAAGGCCTGATAGGGGCCTTCCCGGGTTGGACCTAACTTCCCTGTATTGAGTTCCTGGGTGTTTTGGGTTACTTTCCTTAAAACCAAATCTCCCACTTTAAAGTAACTAAGGTTGGCTCTTCGATTGTAATATATTTCCCTTCTCTACTTTTGTGTCGCGATCCTTACATGTGCCAAGTCTCTGCGCACATCGAGTAACTCCAAGTTGACCAGCATCGCTTCATTGTTTGCTTCTTCTCTTGCCTGGAAATACCTCAAGGTAGGCTCCCTTACTTCCACCGTAATCAAGGCTTCTGCTTCGTACACAAGGGAAAAGGGAGTTTTCCCGTGCTCAATTTGTCTATCGTTCGATATTCTCATAAAACTTTGAGTAGTTCCTCCATTTACCTTTAGTTTCTTCCAACCTTTTCATGAGGTTTTTTATGATCACTTTGTTTCTTGACTCCGCTTGACCATTTGTGCTCGGATGCTAGGGTGATGATGTGATCCTTTTTATTTTTAAATCTTCAAGGAACTTTGTAATCTTTGAGCCGATAAATTGTGGCCCATTGTCGCATGCTATATCTTTTGGTATTACGAACCTGTAGATTATGTTTTCCCACAAGAAATCCACCACTTCACATTCGCCGATCTTCTGATAAGAAACTGCTTTCACCCACTTAGAAAAATAACCAGTTAAAATCAAAAGAAATCTTACCTTACCGGTAGCCGGCAGCAACGATTCGACGATGTCCATCTCCCACATCATGAACAGCCACGGAGACAGGAGTGAATGTAGTGGTTCTGCCGGTTGATGTACTAGCGGTGCGTAGTGTTTGCACTTATCGCATTTTTGTATGAAAGCTTTGGCGTCTTCTTCCATGAGGGGCCAATAATATCCTTCCCTTACCAATTTTGACACTAAGGAATCTGCGCCCGAATGGTTTCTGCATATCCTTTCGTGGACCTGTCGCATAACATAATTTGCTTCGGATGCTCCCAAACATCGGGCCACCAGGCCTTGGAAAGATTTTCTGTACAATTTTCCTCCTTTAAATTTACATCGTGCTACTTTGACACATATCACCCGAGACTCCTTGGAATCTTCGGGAAATTTCCCATGCTCGAGATAATCGATGATCTCATTCCTCCAGTCCCAGACCAAATTAGTAGTATTTACCTCGTAATAGCTATCTGTATCCAGGACCGAGTGCATCAGTTGTACTATCGTTCCGGATGCCAGTGCATCCGCTTTTGCATTTTCTTCCCTCAGGATGTGAGTAATCGACCACTCCCGAAATCGATCCAGTAGAACCTGGACCTCACCATGTATTATTGCATGCGCTCTTCTTTGATTTTAAAGATCTCATAGACCTGATTTACCACCAGCTGTGATTCGCACTTGATTTCTATGACTTCAGAATCTAGTCCACGGGCCAGTTCAAGTCCTGCAATCAAAGCCTCGTACTCTTATTCATTATTAGTTAAAGGGACCATTCTGATGGCTTGCCTTAGGGTTTCTCCCGAAGATGTGGTTAATACTATGCCAAGCCCAGCCCCTTTTACGTTGGAGGCTCCATACGTGAATAAGGTTCAAACTCCTAATGTCGACTCTGACACCATGACTACCTCTTTGGTTGCTAGAGGCAGCAATCCCGAACTGAAACTGACCACAAAGTCAGCCAAGACTTGTGACTTAATTGCAGTCCTTGGTTTATATTCTATGTCGAATTCAATCATTTCGACGGCCCATTTGGCCAGACTACCCGAGATTTTGGGTTTGTGAAGGATATTCCGCAAGAGAAATATGGTCACCACAGCTACCGGGTAACATTAGAGGTAGGACCTTAGCTTCTGAGCCGCGACTACGAGAGCTAAGGCCAGCTTCTCCAAGTGCGGTTAGCGAGTTTCTGCTCCCGTAAAAATCTTACTAACATAATAAATGGGAGATTGCGTACCTTCATCCTTTCGGATCAAAACTGCAATTGCCGCTACTTCCGAGACTGCAAGGTAGACCAACAGTGTTTCACCTTCCTTCGGTTTTGAAATTAATGGAGGGCTTGACAACTATCTTTTTAAATCTCTCAAAGCTTGTTGGCACTCTAAGGTCCATTCGAAGTTATTTTTCTTTTTGAGCAGTGCGAAGACACGGTGGCATTTCTGTCACGGCCCAAAATCCAACCAGTCGTGATAGCACCTAACCCAACCGCGAGGTAAGCCAATTAACAACTATCTGATTCCAATGAATTTCAATAAGACCATTAAGTAAAAGAAATTATCGGAATCTTATACATTCCCCAAGGACTAGTACAATTCATGAGCTTCTAAGATTAGAATTTACAAAGCTTGTATAAAATAAATTAGCGCACCTTCCCTCCTTCTCTCACTTTGGAAAGATTTTTCAGTATTTTCTTATGATGAACTGGTCGAGAAAGTACGATACATCGGTCTAAAAGATGTCCTTTTTTCTGTGAGCTTGGTTTACTTGACCGAAGGATGCAGTAGAACCTGAAGGAGAGGAATAAATACATGGTCTATAATTTTGACAAAAGGAGGACCATTATTGAGAAATATATTCCTCCTCTTGGTCGTCATCAAAGAAGTTGACGTTCGGGGCTTCCTCTTTCCCGCTGCATACTACCCGGTGCTTGAAGGTCTAACTGGTGCCTTCTCTCCAACAGCTGCTTCAATCAATGTTAAGTCTGACTAGCCCCGCAGCTGACTACTTATTGAAAGACCGAATAGGAAATGAAAAGTCGTACTACTTCTTTAATGTCTATTGATACTAGCTTTTCAAATGTAAAATCACTACGATCCCCTTTATTTTACCATGTATACTGAGGTCCCAAAGCAGATATTTCTATTAGTCCCAGCTCATTGATAAAGTTCTTCAAATCCCTTGCTCCAGGTTTTGACTGGTTCGACGAGCAGATGCCTTGTGCTCTATCAATCTAGTCCCAGTCTTTCCAGCAAGCAAGCGAGAATAGGAAGTAGTCAACAAGACAGCGAAGTATAACCAAACCCGGTTAGACAAATGATAGATATTCAACATCCAATCCAAGCAAAATGACCACCGGAGGGGATTTGGAGTCTTCTTCTTCACTCGAATAGAGCTGAACGTCAAGAACGGGAATAGGAAGTAGCGCTGCAACTCCGTACCGAAAGCACGACACGAATGGCAAGCGTGTAAGCGCAGGTTTTCTGTCTTTCCTTTCCCTTCCTAGACAGCAAATCGAAATCTGAGTTTGTCTGAAAGTGAGTGAATCTCGGGGAGAGGCACGAACTTAAGGAGCTAACTTAAGCTTGGTTGATGTTCGTTCCGATCCTCGCTGGTTCCATGATCTAGGAATTCAATGTAATCTATTTCCTACCTTGGTCAAAAGTGGTATAGGTAAGGTAGTCGCTTCTTTTTTCCAGTATGCCGCTCCGCGAGCAAGAAGTGCCACGCATGAGTGGAGCAAAAAGAAAGCAAGGGGAATTCTTCTCTTTTTTGGGGAGAAATCCTTTGATTGCATATTGAATATAGATCCATGTCTTTCTTGTTCCAATAGCTAAGATCAAATTCTCACATGTCCATTTCATTATTACAACCTTCTTTTTTTATGTCAAAGACTAGAAGCTACGCGCAAATTCTCATTGGATATCGATTGTTCTTAAAATGATGGCTATTCATCTGTTCGAAATGTACATAAACAATTTTTTATAAATATAAGGCTACTATGAACAAGAGGCAGCTACAAGCGGAACGCAAATACGTCTTCAAATCCAACTCCCATCGAACACAGCAACATTAGCAGCCAACATCTACACACAAGGTGCAGAAGTGTATATGAGTATAACCGACCTCATGTACTCAATAAGTAACAAACATAATCTTAGGTTGAAAGTAATGACAATATGGAACAAAGGTCGGAGTCTAACACCAATAGCCAACGAAGGTCGAAGTCATAACCACATAATGAAAGTAATAAAAGAAGTAACTCAGAGATAAAATGCTCTGTTTGTTCACAGTTCCGGAAAAATAGGCCTTCTTTTCAAGTATATCAGTGAAAATCCGAATCTTTTATCGAAATCACCAAAAATATGAGTAAGTTTGAAAACATTTTCCCCAAAATCCTTCAACAGGTAAATGTTTCATTTTCAAATGGAATGAGAAAAATACATCTCTATGCCTACATGTCAATTTATGCATGCCAACTGTAATATCATGCAGTGATAAAACCATACTCATACTCTTGGTGCATCAATGCACTCAGTACTCCTAATCACTCAATCCTCACAGTTATTCAATCACTCAGTCCTTATAGCCACTCAGTCCTCATAGACAGTCAGTCCTCACAGACTCTCACTCCTCACAATCACTCATCACTTGTCACTCGGCACTCGGTAACTCGACACTCGACACTCGCACTCAGTAAGTACCTGCGTTCACTGGGGGTTTGTACAGACTCTGAAGGGACTCCTTCAGCCCAAGCGCTATAATAAGCCAATCATGGCATAAATCAGTAAAAACATATTGCGGTGTGCAACCTTCTCCCATCATAAATCAATAGAACATATTGCGGTGTGCAGACGATCCCATAAACATCCTCACCATCAGGCCCTCGGTCATACTCAGTCATCAATCTCTCCAGTCTCTCGGGCTCTCAATGTCATAAAAATCAGCCCAGAAATAATGATGTGATGTATCAATAAATGGCAACAGAGATTGAGATATGATATGCATATGAATGCGTATGACTGAGTATGCAAATGCAATGTAAGCAGATAATTCAGCAACATAAATGACCTCAGTGGGTCCCAATAGGATAAGCATGTAGCCTAGACATGGTTTCTAACATAGGTCACAGATCGATAGCTCCAATACGTAGAGATTTCATGGTTACGGATAAAATTAGGTAACTACATTGTATTACAGGGATAATGGAGTCACAATTAACATGGTGCACTCCCATCACCTAGCACGTGCGTCACCTCAATACCGAACACATAATACGTAATTCAGGATTTCATACCCTCGGCACCAAGTTTAGAAGTGTTACGTACCTCGAATAAGCCAAAAATCAATATCGAGCAAGCCAAACGATGCTCCAAAATATCATATCGCATGTACCAACCTCTGAATGTCTTGAAACTAGCCAAAAGCAACTCAAATACATCAAATAAAGCCCAAATCAAATGATAAAGGTCGAATCTTATACCAAAATCCTGAAATCGATCAAAAAGTCAAACCTGGGTTCGCGCCTCGAAACCTGATGAAACATACAAAATCTAACAACTCATTCAATTACGAGTCCAACCATACTAGTTTCACCCAAATTCGACTCCGAATTGATGTTCAAAACTCAAAAATTCACTCTACGAAACTTTGGACAAAAACCCTAAATTTTCTCTTTAAAATTCACAATCAAATTACCGAAAACGAAAACAGATTCATGAAATATAACCAAAACAGAGTAGAGAACACTTACCCCAATTAATATTGTGAAAATCGCCTCAAAAATTACCCAAATCCGAGCTCCCCAATTTCAAAATATGACCAAATGAACAAACTCTTGGTATTAAATATTTTTGCACAACTGTTCTACCTCGTCTCGTGTGCCCTATAATCTGTAACTCACTTTTGATGCCTCCAATGAACTCCTTGTGAAATTTCAGTAAAGATAGGCTTTTAAATCACCCAATTTGGCCTTAAAATGAGGGAGATATGGTGTTTTGAAGTTTTAAATGAAGTTTTGAAATTTAAGGGATAAAAATGACATTTTCGTAATTATTTTACACCAGAAAATCAGCAACGAAAGAATTTTCGTTTTAGCACCCAAAACTCATTCGGAACCTCCCGGACACAAGCCATATATGTGTTTCAGTCATAAAACATGCTACGAACCTGCTCGCGCACTCAAAACACCTAAAAGAGGTCATCTTGACCCGATATTGACTATGGTCAAACTCCAAATCCTTAACTTAACTAGTTTCTCAACCAATAGTCCAAAACACACCGGAGCCTCTCGGGGCCTCATTCAATCATACCAACAAGTCTTAAAACACGATACGAACTTATTCAAAACTTCAAATCACATCAAACAACATAAAAATGATGAATCGCACCTCAAATCAAAAATCAATGAACTTTGAAATTTTAACTTCCAAAACTCACATCGAAACATACCAAATCAACCCGGAATGAACCCGAATTTTGCATACAAGTCCCAAATAATTCAGCTATTCATGTTCCCAGAACCACAATCCGAATCTGATATCCTCAAATTCAACTCTCGATCAAACTTATGAACTTTCCAAACCTTCAAATTTTTAATTTTTGCCAATTTGTGTCGAAACCTTCTAAAAACATCCAAATACAAATTCGGGCATATGCCCTATTCCAAAATCTCCATCCAAACCTAATGAAACCATTAAAACTCCGTTCTGAGGTCAAATTCACAAAAGTCAAACTTGGTCAACTCTTCCAACTTAAGCTTCAACCATGAAATTCATTCTTCCAGATCATTTTCGAATAACCTGAAAACCAAAACCGACGATTTACACAAGTCATAATACATCATACGGAGTTACTCATGCCCTCAAACTACCGAGCGAAGTGTAAATACTTAAAACGACCGATCTGGTCGTTACATTCTCCCCCACTTAAACATGCGTTCGTCCTCGAACGTTCCAAAAGTTGTTCCAAAGCCATCAAACTGTCGTGTAACCTTACCATGCACATACTTGGGGGTGATCCCACGTCACCCTAATCCATATAATCCTGAAGACTGTCATAATGAAAATCATTAATTCAACCTTAGCCCGAAGCTTTAGAATCCAATTTCCAACATCCGGAGTTTCCTATAAGACCCGCGTCTCGCATCTACACACTGTCTAAGTCTGAACAAGTTGTATCAAGCCATAACCATAACCCAAGATGTACTCACATGACACATCACACGACTCGCATATGCAAAATTTCTGATACAGTAGCTGCTCCAAAAACCTAATACCGATAATAAATCTCATATCAAACAATACCTCGTTCTAAAGCCTTCGTACATTGTCGATGATGAAAGAAACACACAGAAACTCACAACCATTCATCAGATCAACAAGTCATAGAACTCTTCCTCGCACGACAAGAACTATAGCTAATTTCTAAGCCGACTTCCGTTATTATCCTTCCAAATATACTGCAATCAAATCCGATAGCACCCATTCTAGGTCCGACGACCTCATTTTATCAAATATAGCCGCCTTACTGTCATGTTGCACCAATACAACCTTAATCCACAAACTGTGCAATCCGTGCACCAATACGCAACAATTCAAACGTGCTCAAACATAGAAAATGACTCCAATGAGAGAACTGTCCCGCAAGCTCAACAAGCACCACCACAATGCGATGCTAAGAACCCATACACACCGTAGAACCAAAACACACGAATCTAACACAAAGGATCATATCCCAACATAACTTCGCTACAACGCGTGACCCCATCCAAACACTGGTCCACATGAAATACCTTAAGTCACAATGCTCAAAATCAACAATCACGCGCAATTTGACGTCTAGTACCAAAGGTGCATAAATATAACCACTGAGAAGAAAATAACTCAATACCATAGTCTGGAAAGAACATAATCAATGCGCAATCAATCATCCAACACCCTAATATTTATCTCGCTCCAATTTCGCTATAAAACCCTTAATAGAACCGCACCATGTGTGTGTATAACCAACTAATCACAACCCCTCGTAGCATAGTAGAGTAACTCATGGAACATATCCAAACACTAACAAACTTAACTCTAACTGAATGACACATCCCTCAACAAATAGCAGTAGGGAGTCAAACAATCTGACCCGTTGTAGAGTACACATCCTCATTGGGCCTACCAATGAACCCCAAATCAACTCTGATCACCCAAAATAGATAAATAACCCCCCAAAAGTCCACAATGACTGAATCATAAAACATACTATCATCTGGCTAACTCTGGCCACAACTTCACGGGCCCCAGCCACAAAACAATCCGCTTCTAGGAACTCCCAGTCTCCAAATCTATAAAACACGTGTATCACCATATTTGATCCCAACTCCACCGCTCGAATGCCTAACACATCTATCATGAACGATCATCCCACGAGGAATAATTCTCTAATTCTTCCGTGCCACATAGCAATATTTGAATATCAGCAGACGATCGGCTAGGAGAATATCGCAATACCAATGAAGCATTTGTAAATCAAAACACAGTGCGTCTTCCAAAAGGTACACTCTCCTCAAGAAATACCAAATAATAATATCACTCACCTTGTCATCTGAAATCGTCCATGTTACTTAAGAATTCATGACCTTCCCTTCAAAACTTAACGGTGACCTTGCACATGGGAATCTCAATCCCCCACAACACATCACATCCATTATCCCATCATATGAAAAGCACGAGAATCTCATTAACAAATCTGAGTCACAAGTGGAATACATATTCAATTAGCCAGGAACCTTCCATTTGATCTCATCTAGGAGAAAAATCACAATACGCAACATGTTCCTCATGCCGGTAGGAAATACCTATATCAAATCATGGTAGAAACCATCGAGAACTCTCTGAGACTCATTTGCACATAATCTAGCCATAAGAACTGAATCTCTCTAACTCAACCAAGCCACACAGATCGCCAAAACCCAAGATCATTACCATGAAAAACTTGTAGAGACTTCTTTCATGCTTGACAGCTGATCCGGAATGTCTTCGATGGCCTTGATCTTATCGGGGTTTACCTCGATCACCCTTTGTGATACCAGAAATCCTAGGAACTTATCGGAGCTGACCCCGAACGCACACTTCTCGGGGTTAAGCTTCATGTTATGCTTCCTTAGGATGTCAAAAGTTTCTTGTAGATGCTTAAGGTGATCACCTGCATTCAAAGACTTAACGAGCATATCGTCTCTATAAACTTCCATAGTTTTCCCTATTTGTTTTTTAAACATTTTATTTATGAGCCGCTGATAAGTGGCTCCGACGTTCTTCAACCCGAAGGGCATCACATTATAGCAATATGTGCCGTAATTCGTTATAAATAAAGTCTTTTCCTTATCTTCCGGGTTCATCTTAATTTGGTTGTACACGGAATAAGCATCGAGGAAATTCATTAACTCGTGTCTGGCCGTAGCATCAATCATTTGATCGATCTTTGGCAGTGGGAACGAGTCTTTAGGGCATGCCTATTCAAGTCTTTATAATCTACACACGCGAAATTTATTGTTCTTCTTAGGAACTACTACTACATTAGCTAGCAAGTCTGGATACTTTACCTCTCGGATCGAACCGATATCGAGTAAGCGAGTTACCTCTTCTTTGACAAATTTGTTCCTGGCCTCTGCAATAGGGCATTTCTTTTGTCTTAGTGGAGGTATGTTAGGATCCAAACTTAGCTTGTGTACGGCTACCTCTGTTGGGATACCTGTCATGTTTGCATGCGGCCAAGCAAAATAATTGGCATTAAATTTGAGAAATTCCATGAAGCCGGAACTAATCTCGGGGACCAGTCCAGTCCCCAAGTGAAATTTTCTTTCTAAGAACTCTTCAAAAAATGCAACCTGCTCGAGCTCTTCCGTTGTGGATTTTGTTGCATCCGTCTCTTCTGGTACCTAGAAATACCTTGGCACCTGATAAGATTCTGACGCCTCTAAACCTGGTCTAACCTCATTCGATTCGGGAGAGGGTGTCGGTTCCTATAGCTGCTATGCCGCGTATTCCTTCCCTTTGTTACTGGAAATCGAAAGCGCATTCATCTCCCTTGCTGCCGATTAATGGCCCTTAAATTGTTTAATTCCTTCGGTCGTTGGAAATTTTAGTAGCTGATGATACATTGACAGTACAACTCACATCTCGTGAAACCATGGTCTTCCCAGAATAATATTATATCCCATGTCACCATCTAACACTTCAAAAAGAGTCATTTTCATCACCCATTCAGCGTTTGTGGGCAACAAAATTTCTCCTCGGGTTGTCACACTCGCAAGGTTGAATCCGGCGAGGAGTTTTGTGGCCTGAATGATGATTCCGGTGAGTTTATCTTGCTCCAATACTCTCCAGTGTATAATGTTGGCCTAACTTCCTAGATCTACTAGAACAGATTTTAAAGTCTAGCACATTTAAAGAAATTACCAATGCGTCATTCTGCGGCAGTAACAATCCATCTGCATCTTCCTCCATGAAAGTGATGTTGTCTTCAGCAACTTCCCAGAGTCTCTTGCTATGGGTTATCGATACTTTTGTCTTTTTCGCTTCCTAGAAGATGACCCCATTGATTTCATTCCCTCCCCCCCCCCCTAAAGATCATGTTGATCGTTTGGCGAGGAGGATTTTCTCCTGTTTTCGAGGGTTTCGTGTTATCTCGATTGCGACCGTAGTTGTTCTTGGCCCGATCACTTAAGAATTCTCTGAAATGCTGGTTATTTAAAAGTGTTTCCATTTCTTCCTAGAGATGTCGGCAGTCCCTAGTGTGGTGGCCATTAGTCCTGTTCTGGCTGGGATCGGATCTCATCGATTTCGGGAAATGTGCTTCTTTGATGTTCTCATGGCTGACACCAACTCTACTACACTGATGTTGAAATTGTGTGCTGACAGCTTGGTGTAGGAAGGATCTCGCGTCCCTGACGCTTCTTTGTCCTGCAATGATCTATTGTTCCGGCCGCGATCAGTCCTTCTATCGATGGTGAACCTATATGCTAACCAGAAGCCTCTGTCGCGGTCTTTGATCCGTTCATAGGGCAAAAACCGGCCCCTCGAAGACCATCTATTCATGTCTAAATTGTATTTTGATCTTTCTCTGTTCTTCTCCCATCCTTTTGTCGAGGGGAAGCCAACTTGATCATCTTCGATCCTTATCTTTGACTCGTACCGGTTGTGGACATCCACCCAAGTCATTGCTTGAAACTCAAGCAGTCTTTCCTTCAATTTCCAGGAAGCATCTGAACTTCTCAGATTCAGTCCCTTGGTGAATGCTTCAGTCGCCCATTCATCCAGAAACAGCTGGGAGTAACATTCTCTCCTTTTTTAACCGGGTAACGAATTCTTGCAGCAACTCGGATTCTCCTTATGCAATTCTGAATATGTCAGCCTTTCGGGCCTGCACTTTTCTGGCCCCGACGTGAGCTTTAATAAAATAATCTACGAGCATCTCAAAGAAATCTATGGAATGCTCGGGTAACAATGAATACCACGCCAAGGCTCCCCTAGTGAGAGTCTCTCCAAATTTCTTCAGTAAAACAGATTCAATTTCATGAGGAGCTAAATCATTCCCTTTCACCGTCGTTGTATAGGTACCATATTCTTATGAGGATCTGAAGTTCCATCATACTTTGGCACATCAGGCATTTTAAACCGCTTCGGGATTAATTCTGGTGTCGCGCTTGGATTGTACGGCAACTGAGTATACTTCATTGAGTCCGGAACTTTCAGCACTAGTGGTACGCCCGGGAGTTCATTCTTGAATGGATCGTTTTCGCTATTAGGGTCGAACCCGCTCTCCCCAGCCCCATCGGAGCCAACTTCTCCCCTCGGGGTGTTGTTGTCGACCCTCTGCATTGATTGATTCGCGGGAGAGCCGGGAGGAACCGGACCTCGTTTATTCGTGTTATTCGAATCCCCTGACAGTTCCTGCTACAACTCCATCATAACCTGATCCTGCCACGTGAGATGGCCTAGAACGATCGATTGTTGTTCTTGTAGGACCCTTACCGCATCAACAACATACACCTCTTCAGCATCATCTGGAGTTGCTTCCCGAACATGTCGTGGGTACCGCCTGTTGTGGACCAGCGTTGCATCGCCTCCCTCATTGTGGGTGTCACTGACTAAATTCTCGATGTGAGGCTGGTCTCCTTAAACCTCAAGATTGTGTATGTTGTTAACACCATTATCTGCCATTTTTTATGATTTTTTGCTAAGATAAATAACCAAAACATGTTAGTAAAAAAGGTAAGGACCAACTTAATTACACGGTTGTTTAGGCCCACGGTGGGCACCAAACTGTTTACCCGTACGTGATTTCTAAACAAGTGATTTGATCCTGAAATAATTAAATAATTAAAGAAATGCACAATACTTAGCCTTGAAATGAAGATAAAATCACGAAGAACAATGATTCGGGAGCAGAACTTCCGGGCACAATAATGATGAAACTAAAAAACAAGAAAGTAAAATTGTATAAAGTTTTTTATTGATTATAGTGTAGGTTTGCCAGGAAAACCGTGTCCCCCTTTACAATGATAATAAAGATTACTATTTATAGTTGCACTTAGGGAACAAGGCCCTAGGATCATGCCCTCGTTCAATGTAAATTATGAGGTTCATTGAAGAACGTGTAACGATGAGCATAAATTCTCTTCAACGAGTAGCGCATTAAATGTTGTAGAATATTCTTCATTAAATGCTACCGGGTGAAGGGCATTTATTACATCTTTATGGGCGTTATCCTTTCCGGTGACAGACGGGGCAATTGCATTCGGTTTTAACTGTCCCCGTCTTAGGTTCCACGTGTCTTTCTTTTTGACGGCCACGTAGCATAGCATATTTTACCCTATACAGCGCCATCACGGCCTTTGGTTCAATATTGGGTCATGATAATAATATTTGAACGTGTTTATAATTTTATGTCCTTTGAACATATTGCAGAAAAAAGAATCCTATTATACACAAGAATATGTACATATCGATCTTTTGATATGGTTGTCTGTTTTGCACATACACGAAAATTGTCATGTTCGTTCTCCCATGTTAATATAAATGCTTTTGTCTATAGTTTGTTTTGAGCACCAAAACATAAGATACAGCGAATAGAGTTAACTGTGCTATTCATATATGCACGAGTCACTCCGAGATTGGCATATCAATCTACGCCAATGCAACATATAATTTGTAGAATTTGTCCAATAACCTGAAGCTGGCATGTTGTAGGCTTAATTGTAGTGTCGTTTTCATTATTCTCGAAAGAATATAGTATATATGTATATATTTATCTCCAAAAAAATAACCTGAAAATACATTGTTGGCCCCTACTGTACAACAGCATTTCAGATCTATATAAAAATCAGTTTCACAATTTGTTTCCAACTAAATTAAAGATATGACTGTTTATACAGATTAGTGGTGGCAAAATAGACAAAAGAAAACAGTTATCCACTCGTATTATCCATTAAAAAAATAATTGGATATTGAACTTTTTAAAAGTGGGTTGATATGGATAAGAACCATATTATCCATTTAGAAAATGGATAACAAATGGATAACTAGTGGATTAAGTATTTACATTTGTAAAGCCTCAAATTGAGTATTCCTCAAGTTTAGGAGACTAGAAATTCTCCGTATAAGATATGAGTCGGGACGAATAATTCATCCGTTTTTACATTACATATTTCAACTTGTCTCATATCCAATCTGACATGCTCATTTGCCACCCTTAATACAAATTTACACTCATTCCAATAAAACTATTTCATGTATGATGTAGGGTACGTTTGGTACGAAGGAAAATGTTTTCCTCGAAAAAATATTTTCTTAAAGAATAATTAATTTTCTTCCTTATTTTTCAATGTTTGTTTAGGTAGCATAAAATAGTTTTAAAAAGTATATAATTTAGCCAAACACTAAATGAGATAAAATGGGTAAGGACGAGAGAGGGCAGGAGGTCTATCTAGGGGCCAAACTGGTGATACTAATGTTACAGGGAGGGGCGAGGGTGGCAGGGCGCACGTGCGGGAGGAGGGAGGTGGGGGGTTGAGAGTGGGAGTGGGAGCAGGTTGGGGAGGGCCTGGAAGGTGGGTAGGGAAGATGGAGAAATAATGTTTTTGGGAATTGATAGGGAAATCATTTTCCTCCGATTGAAAAAATATAAATCCATCAAAAAATATTTTCTAAAATATTTAAATTAACTAAACATGAAAAAATTAAAAAAATATTTTTCTTTTCAGGTAAACACCCGTAGTCAATTGCATATTTTATATTCCTTGTGTGGTGCAACTCGCTCTTTGACATTTAAGTGTCACTTGTGATGTACCTGTGATTTTTACGGTCTTTGTTATCTTCTATCTTAATGTATTTGTAGTTGCATAACCCAATTAACTAGGATACGCACATGCTCAAGTAGTGGTTTTGACAGTACGAATTTACGAGAACTAAAATTCCGACATATAAAATTTATTACAGATTTAAGTTAACATTTATTGTTAACCTTGAAATCTGATTTGAGAAACCACAAAAAGTTTAAGAAATAACAAAACATACTAATATCGTTCTCCAATTTAGTTACTGAGGTGAATATCAGAAAAAAGGTGGAAAGAATAGTAAATTGACTGTCATCATAAAAGTAATCTACCACGCTCCAAAATCGAGGGACACGATCGGCACTCAACCGGGTGACCCAGTCAAGCCGACCTGTATTTGCCTCACTTATCCCACGTACTATCCCGTGATATCAATATACATTACTCATGTGAACTAGCAATTAAGACTTAAGCAGAAACTTACGATTTGATTTCATTTCTACCTTTTCATCAAAACCAACATATGATCCAAGTGTTTACAATTTACATACAACATTTACAGCGTGGACCACGATTCCGACGCTTACTACCAAAAATACACATGTACATTACCCACATTGTGTCTACGGAGCCTCTACGATTACAAAAGATTTATATAATAATTGTCGGCAACAAGGCTCCGGCTATACCATACACTACACAATAAACCCAACATAAGGCGACATGAGCCACACGTGGCCCCGGGAGGAAGTGGGGCTCACCAGAACAACTGACGGAAAAGAGAGAAGGCACTACTGACGGTGGGCTGAATTACCTGCTGTAGAACCACCTACATTCATATAAGAAAATGTGGCACTCCCAGCAAAAGGGACGTTGGTACTGTGGAATAGTACTAGTATGTATGAACAAACTTTATCCCAAGTACAATCAAACAATAAACAAATAAGAGACAGTAATAGAACCAATCAATTAATGCACGTGGAAAGAAACAACCAAAATCAACAAGTTTCGCAATCTCTCCTTTTCCCCTTTCAACACCACCATATTCAAGCCTCGGCCACTCTTATAACCTCAGCCACCCTTATTACCTCGGTCACCCTTATCACCACAATCCATCAACCTTATTACTTCGTGTTGCGGCGCGCAACCCGATCCCACCTGACAATCATATTTCATAACAGCAACCACAAACAATTACATCACAAGAATTATCATTTCAAGGAATCACAAGTTCACGTCCACAATTCATATATTTGGACCCAAGGCACAATAATTCTCCCCAAGTAGTAATTCATATACAAGGCATTGCCATAACTGTTCAACTCATTCACATCATTTCACAATACCCTTTTTCCATTACTTACCCCGCACGGTTTTTAGCCCTTATATACATTCCCACACTTGGGCACATTAACCTTCTTTCATTCATTAACACATACTTTCATATCGATACCCTCGAGCATTTACGGGCTTTGCACATAATAAGATAGGCACATCAAAACACTTTTCACAATCTCATATAGCACGGTAGTATGGCAATCAACTAGGACAATCAGAGAATAGAATCTTACGTCTCAACACATTTGAACAATCAATTCACATATTTTTCAAACAAGGTACACATACCGTATGCTCGGACCCAAAAAGAAGATTCTACAAAGGTTAAAGTTAGCCAGACATACCTGGGGTCGAAATCCCTTTTTAACTTTTACTCACAAATCACCGAACCGACTAATACCGTCAATCTAGTTCACAATTAAACATATTCAACTCAGAATTGAAATCATGCATACAATTTGGACTATTTTAAACATTTTATCGAACGCTAGGCGACCCCACTAGATTACCATCCCTTCTTTGTGAATCTTACCCCAACCCTCTCCCCTTTTGCTAGATTAAGAAGTTTTACTCACATGCATGCATGGGTTTGACCTCCATTTTCAACAACCATCCTATGTGTTTTATTCTTAATTAAAATCTGAGAATTTTGGGGGAAAAAATGCGGTGAAGACTTACCTCTTTGAGTGAAGAAGACAACCCTAACTCGATATATTCCGAGCTTGAGCGACTTTGAAGAACCAATTTTTGACGAAGAACTTTCTCTCTCAAGAACCCTCTCTCCCTCCTCTTTATTTTTGCTCAGAAATCAGTTAAAAATGAAGGGGAGGGGTGTTTTAATGAACTGGGGGTCGGGTTTTAAAATTAGAAAAATAGGAGCCCGACACAAGAATGCGGTCAGGAATGCGATCGCATTCCTGACATGCGGTCCGCAGAATGGCCCTCAAGATGGGCCAAAATTTAAAACACACTAGACAGGTATGCGACCACTATGTGATCCACATACGCGTTATGCGATCGCATAGTGCGTCGCATAACCTCCCTCACCAAAATCAATGGGCAAGAATGCGAAAACTATACGGTCCGCAGAACCAACATGCGATCGCATAATTGTCCTCAAATTGGGCAGTGATTCTGCCCATGTATGCGACCATTATGCGGTCCGCATACACGTTGTGCGATCGCATAGTGCGTCGCATAACGCCCAAATTTCTGAAAAATTCATCTTTCAAATTCCGGGGTACTTTTTACTTAAAATATATGCCCGTTTTAAGAATTTCTAGAGTTATAACAACTTGGGGACTTATTCGGGTATTATTTTAAACAAGAAAATTTTACGAGTCTTTACATCCTTCCCCCCTTAAAATCATTTGTCCTTGAATGAGGATTTTTGGAAATCAATTAGTTTTGAAAGCATGATATGCAAACTTCCGGATTTTCACTAACTCCAATATTTTCAGAAAAATTTCGCCAAAGCTACCTTTGTAATTAGGCCTATCTACCTGACAGAGAGCCCCCGAAACACATTTTCAAGCATGATTACACAGTTTTTAGTTATTCAATACTTGCACGCAACGTTGTTACCTCAACAAATTGTATATACTCAATCACTCTAACAACTACACATAGTTCTTTTATACCACAAATTTGCACATGATTCACATTTTTGCACGTAACTTGGTCGTTTTAATGAATCCCATACAACCCAATCACCTCAATACACCATATTCATTTCAACTAATCATTACCAACCTACACTACTATCAATCACTTGCCTAACACATACGTTCCACAAAGCTTTCATTTACTTCAAGGGTTGCGCACTACCCAAATAGTAACAGCAGGTTCAGTTTTGGCACACATTGGGAAATTACAACAATAAGGCAATTAAGGGAAGATTGGGTGCTTTTGCCCAAAACTGAACATAAAATATAATTTTCTTAGAGATGACAGTTCAGAGGCTCACTACTAGACTTATTCAAACAAATGGGGATATTTCTCTTTCATCTCATTTTCGCTTCCCACGTGGCTTCCTCAACGTGCTAACTTCACCACAATACTTTAACTGAAGCAATTTCTTTGTTCCTCAATCTACGGACTTGTCTATCAAGAATAGCAACCGTAACCTCTTCATACGATAATTCTTCATTAACCTCAATAGTCTCCACTGGCACGATGGCTGATGGATCTCCAACCACTTTCTTTAACATAGACACATGGAACACCGGGTGCACTAATGACAATTCAAGGGGTAATTCCAACCTATAAGCCATTTGTCCTATCCTTTGAGCAATCCGATATGGCCCGACATACCTTGGGCTCAATTTCCCTTTCTTCCCAAACCGTATCACTCCCTTCATGGGAGATACCTTCAAGAATACCCAATCATCTACTTGGAATTCCAATTCTCTTCGACGAACATTCACATAGGATTTTTGACGGCTTTGAGCAGTTTTCATCCTCTCTTGAATGACTCTGACTTTTTCCAATGCCTAGTGCAAAAAATCTGGCCCAAACAGTTCTGCTTCACCAACCTCGAACCACCCAATCGGAGATCTACACCTTCTCCCGTACAATGCCACAAATGGGGCCATCTGAATACTAGGTGAAAGCTGTTATTGTAAGAAAATTCGATAAGTGGTAAATGATCATCCCAACTACCCTTGAAGTCCAACACACAAGCCCGTAACATATCTTCAAGCGTCTGAATAGTCCGCTCTGCCTGACCATCAGTCTGCGAATGGAAAATCGTGCTGAGATTTACCTGTGTACCCAAACCTTGCTGAAATTTCCTCCAAAAATTAGTCGTGAACTGGGCTCCTCGATCTGAGATGATAGAAATTGGAGTACCATGAAGCCTGACTATTTCCTTGATATACAACTGAGCGTACTGTTCTGCAGTATCGGTGGACTTGACTGGCAAGAAGTGAGTTGATTTCGTGAGTCGATCCACTATCACCCAAATCGAGTCGAACTTGCGCTGAGTGCGAGGTAACCCTACCACTAAATCTATGTTGATCATTTCCCATTTCCATATTGGAATTTCCATAAGCTGAATTAACCCACCGGGCCTCTGACGTTGGGCCTTCCCCTGCTGACAATTCGGACATTTAGATACAAAGTCTGCCACACCTCTCTTCATACTGCTCCACCAATAAACTTCCCGGAGATCATGATACATCTTCATAGAACATGGGTGCACGGAATACCTGGAATTGTGAGCTTCCGCCATTACCCTCTCCCGAAGATTATCCACATCAGGAACACATAGCCTTCCCTGGCACCATAAAACACCAGCATTGATACCGAGTGAAAATGCCAAAATCTTGTTATTCATAACTGCCTCTTTCAACTACGCCAACGCTGGATCCATACCCTGCTTTTCCTCGTCTTCCACTACAAGTGATGATTCTGCCCCATTATGCACCATAATATTTCCCTCGTCTGAGGTCGAGAGACAGGCCCTCAGACTGGCCAATTGATAAATCTCCCGGGCTATAGGCCTCTGATCCACTTTCAAATGAGCCAAACTACCCATAGACTTCCGACTGAGAGCGTCGGCCACCACATTCTCCTTCCCTGGATGGTACAAAATGTTCATATCATAATCCTTAAGCAATTCTAACCACCGCCGCTGCCTTAAATTCAACTCCTTCTGCTTGAACAAATATTGGAGACTCTTGTGATCCGAGAACACGTCCACATGGACCCCATACAAATAATGCCGCCAGATTTTTAATGCAAACACAACTGCCGCGAGTTCTAAATCATGCGTCGGGTAATTCTTCTCGTGATTCTTGAGTTGCCTGGAAGCATAGGCTATAAACTTCCCGTTTTGCATCAACACACATCCCAAACCAACCCTTGAAGCATCGCAATAAACCACAAATCCCTCCGTGCCTTCTGGCAAAGTTAACACCGGTGCCGAAGTCAATCTTGATTTCAACTCCTGAAAGATCTTCTCACAAGCGTCGGACCATTGGAACTTAGTTGCTTTCTGCATAAATTTAGTCAATGGGGAGGCGAGGGTAGAGAACCCCTTCACAAATGTCCGATAATACCCAGCTAGACCCAAGAAACTGCGAATCTCTGTCGGGGTCATTGGTCTACGCCAATCCTTCACCACTGTGATCTTATGGGGATCAACCTTAATCCCTTCTCTGGAAACAACATGACCCAAAAATGCGACTGACTCCGACCAAAATTCACATTTTGAAAACTTGGCATACAATTGGTGCTGATGAAAAGTCTGCAAAGCTGCCCTGAGGTGATTAGCATGATCCTCCCGACTCCGCGAGTAGACAAGGATGTCATCAATAAAAACAATCACGAAGGAGTCAAGAAACGGTTTGAAAACCCGATTCATAAGATCCATGAAAACCGCTGGAGCATTGGTCAGTCCAAAGGACATTACCAAAAATTCAAAATGGCCATAACGAGTTCTGAAGGCGGTCTTAGGAATATCCTGCTCTCTGATCTTCAACTGGTGATACCCCGACCGTAAATCAATTTTGGAGAAAAACTTTGCACCTTGCAATTGGTCGAACAAATCATCTATCTAAGGCAATGGATACTTATTTTTTATAGAGAATTTGTTGAGCTGCTGATAATCAATATATATCCGAAGCGACCTATCCTTCTTCCTGACAAAAAGAACCGGAACGCCCCACGGCGACACACTCGGCCGAATGAACCCCTTCCCTAATAAGTCTTTCAATTGCTCCTTTAACTCCCTCAACTCTGTTGGCGCCATTCTGTACGGTGGAATAGATATTGGCTGCGTATCTGGCAATACATCAATCCCGAAATCGATATCTCTATTTGGCGGAATCCCTGGAAGCTCGTCCGGAAATACTTCAAGAAACTCATTCACGACCGGGACGGACTCGGGGGCAGACACTTCTGAAGTGGTGTCTACAACCCGGACCAAATGATAAACACACCCCTTCTTAATCATCTTCGAGGACTTAAGGTAGGAAATAAACCTACCCTTTGGCACCACACCATTCCCTTTCCACTCAATAACTGACTCATTAGGAAACTCTAGTCTCAATATTCTGGTTCGACAATCGAGTTTAGCAAAGCACGAGTAGAGCTAATCCATTCCCATGATAACATCAAAATCTACCATCCCAAGTTCGATAAGATCGGTCGTGGTATCTCGACAACACACCGTGACAACACAATTCCTATAGACTCGTGCGGCTGTAATGGAATCACCAACAGGAGTCGACACATAGAACGGCTCATGAAGCTGTTCGGGTTCTATCCCAAAACTTGAAGCAATAAATGGGGTAACATATGACAAAGAGGACCCCGGATCAATGAGAGCATAAACACCAAGTTCTTGAACAGTCAGAATACCTGTAATAACATCTGGAGAAGCCTCCGCACTCTGGCGATCGCTCAAAGCATAGAAGCGACTGGGTCCACCTCTACCTCGTACTCCACCCCTAACTGCACCACGCCCTGCTGGAGCTGGAGGACACACTGAAGATGCGGCGACTGAAGAACCGGATGGCTGAGCAAAACCACTACTCATGCCCTGACTGGGCGCACGGCAATCCCACTGAATATGACCTCTCACCCCACACCCGTAGCATACCGGGATATCCAGGTAACAAGACTCGGTATGGAACCCCCCACACTTAGGGCACGGAGCCCTCCTCTGCTGCTGGAACCTCCTTCCTAGACGACCGGACTGATGGGGTCTCCTACTGTCCGATCCTGGTCCCCAGCGACTTCTCTGCTGATAACGGGGCACCGATGGCGGTGCACTGGATGAGGACTGAGCATAAGACTAGGATGGCCCTGATGGTCCTCTCCTCTGAACTGGTCTCCCTCCTCCAACTGAACTCCCCGGGTGGCCCGCTGACCAGGCCCTGCTACTACTCTCCCTCTCCGACCTTATTTTCAATTTTCTAGCCTCTGTGGCCTCGGCGAATCCCACTATCTTACCATAATTCATGTCTGAGTGCAAGGAAGTTGTGGCAGCTTCATTCACAACCAAGGGACTGAGGCCCTGAACAAACCGCCGAACTCTGGCATCCATAGTCGATACTAACTGAGGAGCGTACTTGGAAAACCTCACGAACTCTATGTGGTACTCCCATACACTCATATTACCCTGCTTGAGAACCTCAAACTCTGTAGCACGGGCTGCCATAGTCTCGGCAGGCAACAAGTGATCCATGAAAGCATCAACGAACTCATCCCATCTCGCCGTAGGACTTCCCACCCCATGGGAATTCTCCCACATCTCGAACCATGAATACGCTGATCCTCTCAGCCTGTAAGATGCTAACTCAACCCCCTCTGTCTCTGTAGCCTTCATAACCTGAAGCGTCTTATACATCTCATCTAGAAAGTCCTGCGGATCGGCCTCTGGATCAATACCTGAGAACTCTGGAGGGACCTACCCAGAAACTGGTTGACTCTCGTACCGGCGGAATCTCCCTATCCGCTAGAGGGCGCAGGGGCAGCATGAGATCCTTGGGCCTGAGCGGCTACTAACTGAGTCAACATATGAATAGCTCCCCTGAGGTCCCCATCGGAAGTACCGGGACCTGAAGCTAGAACCGAAGAAGGATCAGGAATATCAGCGGAAGGGGTTGCAGCACACTCCGCCGCAGCAGGAATAGCAACACTCTGGTCTGGAATAGAAAGGCCAGGTGGATTCAAGCTCGGGGATTCGCTCTCACCCGCACCATCGGGTACAGAACTCACAACCACACTTGGGGTGGCATTGGCCTCTAGGCCGAGTCGAGTTCTCTTCTTTGGTGCCATTACTGAAAATTTCGGAACAATGCACGAGTTAGACAAGGATATTTTACCTTTCCACTTCACCGCACGATATAGAATAACAATGAAAAGGGTGTTTCCTAAATGTCCATGTAGCCCCTTACTTATAGATGTGATCGACAACACACCGATAAGAAGGCCTCTACTAGACACGGCTCCAAGACATCCTAGGACACTTTAAAAAACTTAGACTCTGATACCAAGTTTGTCACGCTCCAAAATCGAGGGACACGACCGGCACTCAACCGGGTAACCCCAGTCAAGCCGGCCTGGATTTGCCTCACCTATCCCACGTACTACCCCATGATATCAATATACATTACTCATGTGAACTAGCAATTAAGACTTTAGCATAAACTTACGATTTGATTTCATTTCTACCTTTTCATCAAAACCAACATATGATCCAAGTGTTTATAATTTACATACAACATTTACAACGTGGACCACGATTCTGAACCGTACGCTTACTACCCAAAATACACATGTACATTACCCACATTGTGTCTACGGAGCCTCTACGATTACAAAATATTTATATAATACTTGTCGGCAACAAGGCCCCGGCTATACCATACACTACACAATAAACCCAAGATAAGACGACATGAGCCACACGTGGCCCCGGGAGGAAGTGGGGCTCACCAGAACAGCTGACAGAAAAGAGAGAAGGCACTACTAACGGTAGGCTGAATTACCTGCAGTAAAACCACCTACATTCATATAAGAAAATGTAGTGCCCCCGGCAAAAGGGACGTTAGTACTGTGGAATAGTACTAGTATGTATGAACAAACTTTATCCCAAGTACAATCAAGCAATACACAAATAAGAGACAGTAATAGGACCAATCAATCAATGCACGTGGAAAGAAACAACCAAAATCAACAAGTTTCGCAATCTCTCCTTTTCCCCTTTCAACACCAACATATTCAAGAGTTTCATAGATTTTCATTTCAATAGTGATAATGATCACATTCCATGCTTATTACCTCGGCCACCCTTATCACCACAACCCATCAACCTTATAACTTCGTGTTGCGGCGCGCAACCCGATCCCACCTGACAATCATATTTCATAACAGCAACCACAAACAATTAGAATTATCATTTCAAGGAATCACAAGTTCACGTCCACAATTCATATATTTGGACCCAAGGCACAATAATTCTCCCTAAGTAGTAATTCATATACAAGGCATTGCCATAACTGTTCAACTCATTCACATCATTTCACAATACCCTTTTTCATTACTTACCACGCACGATTTTTAGCCATTATATACATTCCCACACATGGGCACATTAACCTTCTTTCATTCATTAACACATAATCATATCGATACCCTCGAGCATTTACGGGATTTGCATATAATAAGATAGGCACATCAAAACACTTTTCATAATCTCATATAGCACGGTAGTATGGCAATCAACTAGGACAATCAGAGAATAGAATCTTACGTCTCAACACATTTGAACAATCAATTCACATATTTTTCAAACAAGGTACACATACCGTATGCTCGGACCAAACAAGAAGACTCTACAAAGGTTAAAGTTAGCCATACATACCTGGGGTCGAAATCCCTTTTTAACTTTTACTCACAAATCACCTAACTGACTAGTACCGTCAATCTAGTTCACAATTAAACATATTCAACTCGGAATTGGAAATCATGCATACAATTTGGACTCTTTTAAGCATTTTAGCGAACGCTAGGCTACCCTACTAGATTACCACCCCTTCTTTGTGAATCTTACCCCAACCCTCTCCCTTTTTGCTAGATTAAGAAGTTTTACGCATATGCATGCATGGGTTTGACGTCCATTTTCAAGAACCATCCTATGTGTTTTATTCTTAATTCAAATCTGAACTTTGGGGGGGGGGGGGGGGGGGGGGGGGGGAGGAAATGGGGTGAAAACTTATCTCTTTGAGTGAAGAAGACAACTCTAACTCGATAGATTCTGGACTTGAGCGACTTTGAAGAACCAATTTTTGATGAAGAACTTTCTCTCTCAAGAACTCTCTTTCCCTTCTCTCTATTTTTGCTCAGAAAGGGGAGAGATGTTTTAATGAACTGGGGTCGGATTTTAAAATTAGAAAAATAGGAGCCCGACACAAGAATGCGGTCAGGAATGCGATCGCATTCCTGACATGCGGTCCGCAGAAGATGGGCCAAAATTTAAAACACACTGGACAGGTATGCGACCACTATGTGATCCGCATACGCGTTATGCGATCGCATAGTGTGTCGCATAACCTCCCTCACCAAAATCAATGGGCAAGAATGCGACAACTATGCAGTCCGCAGAACCAACATGCAATCGCATTTTGAACCACATAGTTGTCCTCAAATTGGGCAGTGATTCTGCCCATGTATACGACCATTATGCAGTCCGCATACACGTTATACGATCGCATAGTGAAAATTCATCTTTCTAATTCCGGGATACTTTTTTATTGAAAATATATGCCCGTTTTAAGAATTTCTACAGTTATAACAACTTGCGGACTTATTCGGGTATTATTTTAAACAAAAAGTTTTACGGATCTTTACATCATCGAAAATTCTTACCACTCTTTTACACTAAGACCGGGGATGTAATGACCAAAACCAGCTAAGGATTAAGATGTTAACTTTACTGTTTTTGTTCGTTAATGGCCCCAAGCCTTTTATTCACCGTAATTGACCATCATTAGCGTTATTAAACTATAATTTCTCCACTAAAACCGCCATTTCTTACTGCTATTTAATAGAAAACATTGGTATATGAATCCTTATCCATATCATTAGAACCTGTTCAATTTCTTCACTGCAACAACTACTAAATTCTGTATCTTAGCCTAGGCTGACTATTTTGGCTTTCCTACCCACTCTAATATTGCAGGTTCAGCTTTCTGGTGCATCAGGACAGGATTATTGACAAGAATGGGCCCATAAGAGACTGGCTAAGCCGAAAGGCCCCTTGATTGAAACTATTTAAAAATGACCTCAGACACGCACACAGTTATTGCTCTTCAGGGAATTTCTACCGATTGGTAGAATTTATGCTACATTTACTACCTTTCTGTCAAAAGTCTACAAGTTGACATGATTTTGCGCTTGTTTAATTGTTCATCAAACTCTAACAGATTGGCTTATCTGTTAAATTGTTCATCAAAATCTACATGATACTAATAATTTATCTATATATTTCAACAGAGTATTTTCGAAAATGCAATTTGGTACAGAACAACATGACAAAATGGTAGAACTTCTAGTTTCTAATATTATACTATTGTATATCATTTGGTACAAAATCCTACCATATCGGTAGATCTTAGCTGAAGCTTATTAAATACGGCTAACTACAGGAACTCCGCTAAGACCAACCCCATGCTGGACCACACCACAATATTTAGATTATAATTAGGACATCATCTATATTTCACAAGCATGATCAATAATGACAGCATTTTATCACAGTATCCATCTAAAGAAATAGATAATGTCTCAAACACCAATGCTCTTTCTCCCAAAACCTTTAAGAAAGTCGAGGTTAAAATTAAAAAATATATTTATCCAAATTTATCTGGTAAAAATATATTCCGTTTTTAGTCAAATGAAATATATGAATATAAGTATATCTATTAAATTACCCCATCATTATTTTGTCTTTGTATTCTAGTCCCCATATTATAGTCCCAGTACAACTCATTCACACAAACCAAACGAACTGAGTAGAGAAACATGGACCCAAGTACAGCTCTCCAACCACTAAATAATATCAGTTCATACATTTTTTTCTCAGCAGATCCCTCCTTTCTCCGGAAAAAAAAACTTTCCAATGCATGGCTCCAACTACTATCACAGCTCGTACAACCTTGAGGAATTGATAAAAGAGTAATATTTCCTCATTTTCAATTTATGTGAACCTATTTCCTCTAGTCCGTATCGAAAAGAATGACCTCTTTCCATATTTAGAAACAATTTATCTTTATGTAATAATTTATAGCCACAAAATACATGTGCCTCATTTTACCCAAGTTCAAAAGTTTCTCTTTCTTCTTAAACTCCGTGTCCAATCAAATGAGTTCACATAAATTAGAGCGGAGGGAGTAACCTAGTGGATAAGAAAAGGAGACCTATGTAACAGACATGGCACAATAATTTAACGGATAATATTATGTCTCTTACCGGACATCCAAAAGGACGCCATAGGGTCTGAATAAAAACGAAAATTGCAGCTGTTATCCATAGCTGGATTCTCTCTCTTAACATTTGTCCATCAAAGTATAATAAGTCCTGGACATACCTTCTTTACATGCCCCTCTTCCACTATTCTATAATCCATGAGAAAAGCTTTAGCTTATGTTTATGATACTAAGTTTAGCTTCTTCAGAATAATATAGGAGGTAAAGGAGAAGTTGCGCCTCGGATAGAGGCGATATCCAAATTGACATCATTCCATATCGTATAAACAGTGCAAGTACAAGAAGTTATCCTGATATAAACGAGCACATCTATATGCATGGAATAATTTGATAATACCCAATTTGATAGGATTAGAAACCTGGCATAACCCACGAAACTACCTAGATGAACTATCAAAAAGCACAAGACCATATATATGGATATCAAGAATGTCGGGAAAAAAATTTGAATAGCAACAACAATATCAAACCCAGTGTAATCCCTCAAGTGGGGCCTGGGGAGGGCAGTGTGTACCATAACACTAGCAAGATAATAAGAAACAATATAAAATGCACCAGTATTGTCTTAACTACTGATACAAACACAGTGACAAAACGAACACGAACTCGGATCATCATAAAAAGCAAATCACATTCTGGAGTGCAAGTCAAGCTGCCAGCCAGACAAGGTAAATCAGCACTCAATAGCATGAGACCTAAATAAGATTTAAGTTTACATTTAAGGGTAAAAGCTCCAACCAATAGGCATTCTACCCTACTATCTAACGCAGCCAATTAAGGATGGTAACACATCACCTGTATTGGAGATCCACATATCGAGCTGCACATGTCTGCTCAACGAGGTCATCTAGTGGACAATATTATGATCTATCAATTAACCAGAAAGTCAACTTAGAAACAATATCATAGAAGGGGAAAATTTGTAAACCTTCATGATAAGGTAATAAGCCAAATATAAATAATTTGGATCAGTTAATGCACTAAACCTGGTATTTCTTCTAAGTGTAACATCACTCAAATTCGTCTTACAAGCAAAAAACACACTAACATATAGATTACAATCTTGTAGTTAATAAAGGATCAATAAACAAGAATGCCAGTCAAGGCTATAAGGGGCCAATAAAAGAAGATTTCCAGTGGACTAGGAAACAAATACATTCCCAGGAAAGGGAAGACAAGTTTTACCAGAATGTTTAGCAGGTAGGTCAGCATAAAGTTGATGTCAAGACACTAGCTCAGGAAACCCTCTTTAATGCAATTCAGCTGCCAGAGGTAAAGATAGACTACATTAAATATCATAAACATATCCATAGTAAACATTTAGTTCTAGTTAGATAAAGCAAGCTGAAAGAGAAGACTATCAAGACATAGCAGCTCAATAATGTCCAAAAGCAGCAAGAATCCTAATGGCTGATGCCCTTTTTTGCTCTGAGAGATTCAAGAGCCTTCTCCCGCAGCTCAATCTCAAGCCTTTTCTGAACGGACTCTGACTCCTCGACATCCCCCTTCCTCAGATGCTCATCATAAGAAGCATGGCAATCAGGATTTCTCTCCGTATCTGATGGCGAAGACATGGCATTAGCTGACTTCAATTTTAGTTTCTGGGCATGCCTTTCTTCCTTTCTGCGCTGTCTCTCCTCCCGCCGCCTACGCTTCTCCTCTTTCTTCCATCTCCTCTCCTCTTTCCTCCTCCTTTTAGCCTCCTTCCTATCCTCAACATCAGAGTCATAACTATCATCTGACGATGACTCATATTTGCCAGACCACTTGTGCTTTCTTTTTTCCTTAACTTTAGCTCCACGCTTTTCACGTTCCTCAGAACCAGAACCCTCATCACCACTTTGATCATTTTGCTCAACTTTCCTTGATGAAGTGAGGAGAGTTTCTGACTCAAGTAGCTCTTTGCCCTTGATATAGTTTGCATGAGACAGGTTTTCCTTCTCTGCTTTGAAGCTCTCAGCAGCATATGATTCCCTTTCCCTCTTAAGTGAATGAGAGTGTCTATGGCTTGATGGTGACTTTTGTTGATCCAGTTCCTTTGTTTGCTCCATCATTGCGGAAAATTTTTCACTGACATGCAAATATACACAAGCATTATGAAGCATACAGACTGAGCATCTTTTATTAGCTCCACAAATAAAACATGCAGGAAATATTCATTTAAAGCTGCCAAAATGTAGAAAAGCAGTTGTAAGCAAACCTCTTAATCACTTCATTTCGCTTTCTTGACTCCAAACGATCTGAATGGCTATGAAATTCAGAAAATTCTTCCTCATCCCGCCCCTTTCCAAGATCTTTATTTGGATCAGGTGTTGTAGGAATTTTTCTTGAAGACCTAGGTTTATGCTCAAAGGCCTCCCTGAACCACAGCAATCCAGCAAAAATCAGGAAAACAGAATATATTACTCAAAAATATCCATGGACAAAATTACTTCTCCCATTCTAATGACGCATTATCCATTACTAACCTTGAATGGTTCATTTCTTTCTCATCTGCAATTTTCTCAGAAATGTTAGAACTAACTCTGTGCTCTCTCAATTTCCTGGGATTTGGGCTGTCAGTGTCAATTGTCTTTCTCTCCCTCTGGTTTAAAGTACTCCTTGGCCTATAATAATCAACATACAACATTAAGATTCAGAGAAAAAATTCATCAAGCACTAGCAGTGTTAACAATATTATTAAAGAAAGCATATACCTTCTATTTTCACTAGGACTCCTTTCCCTTTTTGTTGGTGGAGATTCTGAGGCCGATCTGGAGCGTGGAGATTCTGAAACAGATGGTGACAGCCGTCGCCGAGGAGGCAAAAGTGACTCTTTTTTTCGTAAATCCTTACGGTCATATATGTCCCTCTGTGGTGACCTAGAAGAAATAGGACATCTACGTTCCAATGATCTGGATCCTTCATGCGCCTCAGTTTTTACTGGAGGAGCATGTCGAATAGGGGAGTATTTTTCACGGCTCCTACAATGTGTATCAAGCATAGCAAGACATAAAAATTCCATGCACTATGAAGCAACGCAATCCAGTATTTTCATTGATCAGAGATAACACAAGACAAGCATAGGTATACAGGGCAGCTAATAACTCCGGGCTCGCGAGTTACAACAACAATCGTCAGTAACAAGTCTTAGAAAACAAAAGAGTTGATATGTATCACTACCTTATCCTTCCCCGAGGAGATTGAACTGGTGAACTTTCATTCTTCAATGTTCTCTTTCTGATTGGTGAAGGAAACTTGCGGTAAATGGGTGAGGGAGAAAGTGATTCTTGAGGTGAAATAGACCTTCTGGCAGGGGTTAAGGATCTTTTCCTGCCAGAGATGAAGGATTTTCGTTGAGCTGGAGATAGAGAACTTCGAGGACTCAATGGAGATCGGTGGTAACCCCGACCCACCGGATAAGGGGACCTACGTTTTGTTGGATTCGGTGTTCTGCGACAAAGTGGTGATCGACGTCTAACAGGTGACCTTGATCTATATCGCACTGGTGAGCGTCTACTTGGAGACCGTGACCTACGCCACATAGGGGATCGTGATCTACGCCTAATCGGAGACCTCGATCTACGTTGAATGGGAGACCTCGATCTACATCGAATGGGAGACCTCCTACGTCGGAATGGAGAATGTCTTCGATACCTCGCAACAGAAGGTGACCCTTGACGTACTAGGGAGGTTGATCTTTGCCTGTGTCTTGGCGGAGAGAGAGATTGTTGAGGTGAATGCATCCTACGAGGTGAAACAGAGCGCCTTGGTGGAGAGCGGTATACCCTTTCAGATGAAAGTGAGCGACCTCTCCGTTCTAAAGGAGATCCGGATGTACTTCGTGACCTGCGCCTTTCACTTTGAAAGATAAAGCCATCATCATTTCAGTGAAAGCAAAAGTAAAAGTTGAAAGCTGAGGATACATATCATCTAAAAACAAATGGGGGACAATTTCAAAAAAAAAAATAGGAGCTTAATGGAAAAAATTACCCAGAATAACTCCTTGAATTAGAAAATGACTTGCTGATTGACCTTGATCTCCTGCACAGAATCCAAAGAATTAAACAAATGATATTCTATGTGTAGGAGGCCATAAGAAATACGACAATTCATACCTCGGGGAGGGTGAATGATCTGCTGAACGTGGGGATCTAGAGACCCTGCACGACACAAAGGAAAAGGAGGATGAATTGAGCCAAGGCAGATAAAGTTCTACAATTATGTTTTCTAAGAGTAATAACATACAAAAGTAAAGTGTTAGAGGAAGGATTTGGTATTAATTTATACAAACTGGTAACTCAAGAGACAAAAGATCAATCAAGTACTCTCTTACAGGTGTGGAGGGATCATTTTCAGAGCAAGAGAAGGTCAGGCCACTACTCTTTCTTTCTTTTTTCTGACAAATGAAGAAGGTCAAGCCACTACTACTACCAGAGAGTGAGGTAAGTGCCCCCAAGTTTTATAGGCAAAAGAGCAGGGTAGTAAGCAGATAAACTTTGAAGATGTGCAACAAAAAGGAACATTCCCTCTTTTGTAGACACTAAATAGCAAAGAAAACAAAGCTCCATCTATTTCCAACTTCGCTCTATCCACCAAAATGCCGTTATCCATATCTCAACATCCCCTAGACCAGGTTAAAATAATCTTGCTTCTTTCCATTTGCTAACATCAACTTTTTTGGGAAAGAAACTTTGTTACTCCTCCATGTTCCTATATGTTTATACCCTTTCCGTTCTGAAAGTCAACTTCTCTACCGATACTAAAAGTGTTTCATGTGATAGTAGAGCCACAGATTCATGCAGATCACGGTGGCATGGACTATCATTGCTCCCCATGCGTTTGCACCTCCGCATTGTTAAGGATGCTTTCGCAATCACTTCATGGATCTCAGAATTCAACCCCCTCCCCCCAAAACCAACACACAGAATAACACTCTCCTCCATCTTACTCAAGTAAATTGGTCTAAGTAGAATTCTGTCCCCACTTTTTAGCAACTCTTTTTCCAATACAATTCACCACTTATGTACCTTTACGCTAATCATTCAGAAGTCAAACTTGACAGCTGCAATTTTGCAGCAAGATGGAGATAGTGCGCTACTCAATTCCTTGAGGTTTAAAGTCTTTATCTTTTATCTAATTAACAAAGTACTCCGCGCGCGGCATAACTGTTTGGCTGTTCACTGTTAATCTCAACTCCCACCCTGGAGGAGACACGATATGATGTAGGCAAAGAATGAAATAAAATTTTATTTACTAACTCATTTGGTGATAATAATCAGGTACCGTATTGCTAGTAGATATTGGCAACCTGAGAGAGCAATACTACAAGAAAGCTGTAAGACGGAAATAAGTAGATTAGTGACATCAAACACTTACTTTCAATGTATAGCTAACTTGCTTGCTTGGCCTTTTTTCATTACGGAGGGAGAGGTCTCCTTACCTTTGGTCTCATTCAAGACCTCACCAAAGAATTTCCCTTTTACTTTTGGTGTTTCATCAGCAGCAGTTCGTTTAGCAAGCAGACATATTGCTTGAAAAAACACAATACACAGTAGGAGATCAATGAGAACAGAGATCGAGAAATGTCTCATAGGCCTGGAAGAGATTGAGTGAAACCCTGGACACATAACCGAGAAGTTAAGGGACACAGACACAGAGGAATTAGAGTGTTGCTGAGGCTGGTTGGCAGTTGAGATGTTGTCGTGTCCAGCCATATAGGTCAGAGTTAGGCTACTATATTTAGACAGTACCTTAAATTATATTTCAGAAATTAGAGGAGAACAGATAATTCCTTGTTGAAGGTCGTGTACGGATTTCATTACATATGATAAATGTTGATGCTTATGAACTTTGACTCTCCCAACTTCAACAAATTGGCCGACACTACAAACCAGTGAAGAACTAGATAGTAAAGAATGCAAGAAAGAAGAAAGAAGGCCGAAATGGTGTCAGCTGCAACGGGGAATTAAATGCAGGGAAGGAAATTGAATTGGGATGATTTGTTTTCGCTTTGCATTCATACTCTGTATTTTATGTCGTAGAGTGTATATGATGCGAAAGGCTATCCAGCCATTCAATTAACAGGTAACAGATTTGCTATGTACGCTGGTTCAATGGGTTTCAACCCTGGATACTTCTTTACTAAATCATTTTACTTACCAAACCAAAACAAAAGGCTAATTCAAATCCTAACCTGTGTATTCTTCTTGAGCCATTTCTGTCAACATGGTCTAAATCATCTGTCGAGCGCACCCGAGGCTGGTGCTTCGGACTTGGCGCCAGTGCAGCATTTTGTTGTCTCGAATTGCTGGCGTAATCGTCCTACAGTAGTTTGAGGTAAAGGATATGAACCCAAATAATTGCAGAAGCAGGCTGATACCAGGGAAACACAAACAAAAGTTAAAAAAGAAAACCCAACTCTGGATAAAATAACTCTTTCATGGATATTATTTTAGTTACCATCATCTTCCTTTTCCCTTGATCCAACTCCCTACTCTCTCTCTCCTTTTTCTTCTGAATCTCGTTGGCAATTCGATCAGTCTCAGCCTAGAAAAAATGAAGAAAAAAGGCTACTAACAAGAGGTACTTTTAAGACCACAAAGCAACCAAAAAAGAAAAGCGAGCAACACCTTCTTCTGTCTCATTTCCTCTTCTTTGGCTGCTAGGAACTGTTGAGGAACACCGCTTGCATTGTTCTGTGCACTAAGTAGTAGCGCCCAAAGCTCTTTCATAAATTTGCCAGTGTTCCTTTCCATGAATCCAGTAAGTGATATTTGAACCTCCTTGCCGTTAACTACCTGAAATCCATCACCAGTTTAATGTTACTTCTTTCTTGAAAAAACAAATCGTTGAAAAGTAAAATCTGAGTGTTAATTATTAAAATCCGAATGTTAGCAAAACATAGTTAAATCAAGCAAACAAGTATAATGCATATTCCACCTTTCGTTCAAGGAGGCCATAAATGAAATTGATAAGAACTTCATCTTCAAAACCAATAAGCTCGGTAACTCGTTTGGCAATCCATGGTTTCATTACATCCATCTTCACCTTGGTCATGTCCACCTATAACATAATAGATTTGAGACACACATATAATCAAACAAGTATGAAGGGGATCTTCTATTCCAGAAATTCAAAACTAAGAACAATATGAAGGAAGCCGGGTTTGCATTCCATGGAGTTGCCACGTGACATCCATCTTAACTTTCCACCTAAACAAATAACGAACTCACCAGATGTTCCAATTCAGGAGCGAACTTCTGAGATTTCAACAGCTTAGCTTGCTTATTAGAGAACCGAGTGTCCTGCTCAGCCGACGTGCCCTAAATTAAAACAATTTTGAATATATCATTCATCAGACATAAAAGCGAAATTGGAGCTTGGATCTACAAAGACGAATGGAGAATCAAGAGGAAAGCTTACCCGGAAAAACCCGCCCGACATGTTTTAGGGTTTTCTAGAAAGACTGATCAAGTGGTATTTTTATTATATAGAGTAGTATTAAGTTTTGATTGGAAGAGGGATGGATAGTTTATGATTTGGAAGGATAACCTTTAGTACATGACTCGAAAGATAAAACAGCGCCCGCTGCCCAACATCGAGCTACATATCCAAGTGCTAATTGTATCTATGGGCCTGCCCCGTGCCGCTACCCTAAGCCCATAATCACGTCAATCTATTCCATATTTTTAAGCGTGATTAGTTACATTAGATGTAATACGAAAAAAATATAAAATATTCTAAAAATTTAAGCAAAAAAGGAAATTTTTTAATGGATATAGTTAAAATTCATTAAAAATATATAGATAAATCAATATACAAAATTTGAGGATGATTTGAGGTGATTTGGACTGGTTTTGTATAAACATTTGTAACTAAATCGAGTTCAAAAAATTCTTCTGCGACCCATGTATCAAACTATTATGTGATACACAAATAATACACAGTGTGATACACATATCATTTAGTTTTTACTTCGAATTTTCAATTCAAACCACCTCAAAATTTTATCAAATCATCCCAAAACTAATATTCAAGCTCCTTAAATTGTACCCAATCTATTTTAATAACACTCACTCAAAATAAAGCAAAATTTTGACATTTTTTCTGCTACAAATAGCTAATTGGCTAATATTAGTAATATTTTATAAATTGACCAATTTTTGTAATGAGCTACTTATAAATGAACATAGCTGGTAATTTTCCATTATCTTTTGTACCCATAGCTTTTGTGGCTAGTTTCTTCTTTTTTCTCCTTTCTTATTTATCGTTTTTTTTATTCTTTTTTTTTTTCTTCTTTTATGTTTATTTTTCAATCATATTATTTTTTATTTTCTTTTTCTACCATAATCTGATTTTATGCTCAACTTTGGCTTCTTCTTTTTCCTTTTGTTCATTTTCTTTATTACTTGTTCCTTTTCTAATTACATTTAAATTCTTTTTCCTTTTATTTCCTTTTTTGTACATAATCTAATTTTATTCACTTTTTTTACTTTTTTTCTTTGTTCTTCTTTTTTTTTCATGTGCAACAATAAAAAGATGACTAATATAGTAAATATCCGTTCACCTTTTTTTAATATAATTGATATAATATATCTTTGTCTTAATTTTTCTCATTTTCTGTAGATCAGTTATAAAACAACTTATGCATTATATATGTTTTCTCTTCCCTTTGTTTCCTTTTTTTCTTTTTCTTTTTCTAATTTCTGCAACGATTCGACCGGTCATTTTGAGAATTAGCGTCTCGTTTGGTGGCTTAAGGTCTTGAGCAGCTTCGTATTGTGTGTTATGACTTGCGTGTGTGGTCGAGTTCAATTTTCGAATGATTCAGGATCAATTTGGAAGAAGGATTCTTGTTTTAGAAGCTTAAGCGGTAAGAGTAGACCGAATTTTGACTTTTGTGTAGACATGTCACGATCCAAAATCCAACTAGTCGTGATGGCACCTAACCCAACCTGCTAGGTAAGCCAATTAACAACTATCCAATTCATTGAGATTTAATGAGAAAATATATGAAAAAATAATTGAGCCTTTATATAAAGAATTCCCAAGGACTAGTAGTATAAACCACGAGCTTCTAAGATTTAGTGTTTACAAAGCTAGTATGAAATAAATACATCATCTATCTGAAATGTACATAAACGGATTTTCATAAGTCTAAAGCTACCATGAACAAGAGGCACTTATAACCGGAATGCAAGTATGTCTTCAATGTTAGATCCAGTCATACACATCAACATCAACATCCAAAATCAGCACAGAAGGTGCAGAAATGTAGTATGAGTATAACCGATCCGTACTCAATAAGTAACAAACTTAACCTTAGGTTGAAAGTAATGGCGAGCTGGGACAAAGGTCAAAGTCCAACTCCAATAACCAGCAACAGTTCATAACAATATAATAAAGATTGTACAAGAAATAAGTCAGCTCGTTCATAGTTACGGAAAATAGGCATGCTTTTCAAGTATAACAGTAAATCCCAAATCTTTCGCTGAAAACACCAAAAATATGAGTAAGTTTGAAAATTGTGATTATTCCCAAAAACTTTCAACAACAGTTAATAAGTCTCATTAACATATGGCAAGAGAAAAGTACATTTTTATGCCTACATGTCAATATGCATGTGAATGCCATAAATGTCACAAAACTGTGTAACATGAGGGAATGCATCTTTATGCCTGTGTGTCAAGTGTACATGTCATCATGTACCCACATTCTCAAAGTACTCAATCTTACTGTCTCACACTCCTACTCATCACGCTCAATCGCTAAACACGCTCAGTCACTCAACATTGTACAAGACATATCTAGCCCAAAAATCAATAGCAATTGCGTTCACTATGGGTGTGCAGACTCCGGAGGGGCAGATCCAGCCCAAGTGCTAATATAACCTGTTGCGGCGTGCAATCCGATCCACATATAGCCCTAAGTCCTGTTGCGGCGTGCAACCCGATCCACGTATAGCCATAAGGCTTGTTGCGGGATGTAACCCGATCCACATATATATAGTCATAAGACTTGTTGCTGCGTGCAACCCGATCCACTTATATATATAGCCATAAGGCTTGTTGAGGAGTGCAACCCAATCCACAAAAATATCACTCACAATCGGCCCTAACTCGGTCATCAATCTCTCCAGTCTCTTGGGCTCAAATCTCATGCCAATCAGCCCAAATAATGACAACAATATGATGAGACAACAAATGATAACAGAGAATGAGATATGATATGTAAATGAATGAACATGACTGAATATGTAGATAAAATTTAAGAAAATAACTCAACATCATAGATGACCTCAGTACACCCCAACCGAATAACCATATATCCTAAACATGATTTCTAACATGATTCACAACTCAATTTCTCTAACACGTGGGAATTTCATGTATAGAAACAAGATTAGGTAACTACACGGTATTACAAAAATAATTGAGTCATAATTCACATGGTGCATGACCACACGCATGTCACCTAGCATGTGTGTATACGGTAAAACCGGGGAAGGCCAATTTTGAGGCTTCTACAACGTTCCGAGCCTCGACCTCAATTGTATCAGAGCAGAATCCGAAGTTCAACCCCGAAGTGCATTCCTCGAGGAAGTATTCCGATGGATCGATACACCTCGAGTCAGGGTAAAGATCGAAGACCCTCATGAGAAGGGGGGAAATTCCCAAGGGCACGTGGTTATAGCTGACAACGCCTGCAAGAATAGTACAAGCCCGTACCGTGACATTAAATAGATGTACCGACTGCATTTTTTTGTAATAATTACACATGTACTATGTTAGGATTTCCCCTCTTATATAAAGGGGACCCTTGTCATTTTGTAAGGGGGAGGATATTCAATACAGGAACAAGAACATTCTCTGCTCTCTAACTCGAACATTTTCTACAATTATTTCATTGAGTTATTTCTTTCTATTCATTGTGTTCATTGATTTTTCTTCACTTATTGCTTATTGTTGATCATAGAGAGGCCACCTTCGAGGCCCATTAAGCTGTTAATCCTTCATCGATCACCCATTGTCAAGCATATTAGCTCGACTCCGAGGTCCAGTTTCGGCCAGCTCGAGACCCTATCTCATAACTGCTCGGTTTGTACAATTTCATTATCCTTTGCCCTTATCTCATTTGTCTTAAATCTCACTTAGCATCTATTGCCTAAACAACTAGTATTAAAATAAATCACATATTTTTAGAACCACAAAATTATATATAATTGTAATTAACATTTTCAAGGTAAACAGTTTGGCGCCCACCGTGGGGCTAAAAATAATAGTGATTGTTTTAGTGCTGGTTTTCTAAAAACACAAGTTATTATTTACAATTTTTCTTGTCCAAGAATCTTCAATTTCAGGTCAGAAAATGTCTAACTCAGTGAATGCACATGAAAACAACGGTTCTGAGGATCATGGGGAGAATGATGCAGTTGCTTCAGGCGCCGGTGTACCACCGCAAAACCCTGAAGGGGCACCAGTACAAATCCCCGTTGATGAGGGCTCACGCAACGCTCAACATGTTGATGTAAGCTCTCATACAGACGGAAGTGTGCGCGAAGGAGACCAACATGAAGCACAGAGAACCCCAGCTTAAAGGGAAAGAAAAGTTAGCCTTCATGTAATTTTTGAGATGTTGCAAGCACAACAAGTGGCCATTGCTCAGCTACAAAGCCATAAAAAACTCCAAGCACAACACCACTGGAAACGGCTCCTCAAGTGAACAGACACCAGAAAGGCCAAACAAAGAAAGGCATCAACTGTATATAGAAAATCAGAGAAATATCCCGAGGCGCAATATACCTCGGAGTGATCAAGGATAGGGGCCAGAATCCTCGGGGACTCGTGAACAATGTCAGGTTCAACAGGCACCGTATCAGCCATAGGTAAGATCAAAGATACCAGGTGGCTGAAACCTATACTATCATACCCTTCGCAAAGGAACCCTAACTTGATATGAGAATATCACGGCACTCACGGTCATAGAATCGAGGATTGCCGACATCTCTGAGAAGATGTAGCCCGACTCATTAGCAAAGGGCACCTTCGAGAGTTCCTCATCGACCGAGCTAAGAACCAATTTCGAGAGAGAGAGAGAGAGGCGAACAGGAAAAATGAAGCAGAGGAACCACAACACGTCATCAATAGGATCATTGGAGGAATCGACATTCCGTAGGGGCCCATTGTCAAGAGAATAAAAATATCCATCACAAGAGAAAAGCAAACCCGGAACTATGTATTCAAGGACACTCTTGCATTCAGTGAATAAGAATTCGGGATTTTTTCTCAACCACATAATGATGCACTGGTAATTTCCTTTCTATTGAATAACATTCAAATTAAACGTGTGCTCGTGGACCCAGGTAGCTCGGCCAACATAATCAGGTCGAAGGTGGTGCAACAGCTCGGACTGCTCTATCAAATTATACCCATCTCTCGAGTCCTCAATGGATTCAACATGGCAAGCGAGACAACGAAGGGGGAAATCATCCTTCCGGTCGACGTATCCGGTACAGTTCAAAACACCAAGTTCCATGTCATCGAAGGTGACATAAGATACAATGCCTTGCTTGGAAGGCCGTGGATACATAACATAAGGGTAGTAGCATCAAATATTCATCAAATGATGAAGTTCCCCACAAAAGACGGTGTAAAAATGGTATATGGGAGAAGCATGTGGCAAAGGAGATGTTCGCAGTACACGACATGGTACCAGCACCTATATCCTCCACCTCGGAGGGGTCAAAAGATAAACATGTCCCCGAGGATGGTGAAGAAAACTTCCTCACTCCTCGAACCTTTGTTTCCCCGAAGAATCGGACGCAACAAAATCAACGGTCGAAGAACTGGAGCAAGCTGTTTTGATGGAACATCCCGCAGACCGAAAGGTATACCCGGGAACGGGATTAACTCCCGAACTCAGGAAGAAACTCACTCAATTTTTTTATAACAACATTGATTGCTTTGATTGGTCCCACTTAGACATGACAGGGATCCCACCGAAAATAGCCACCCATCGGCTAAACGTCGACCCCAGGTTCAAACCGGTGAAGCAAAAAAGGAGGCCTCAGCCCGAGGTAAAACATGCGTTCGTCAAAGATGAGGTAACGAAACTCCTCAAAATAGGGTCCATCAGGGAAGTAAAATATCCCGAATGGTTGGCCAATGTAGTAGTAGTTCCCAAAAAGGGGAACAAATTAAGTATGTGCGTAGATTATAAAGACTTAAATAAAGCATGCCCTAAAGATTCATTCCCGTTGCCCAACATCGATTGCTTGATTGATGCCACAACTGGCCACGAGATCCTCACATTTCTCGACGCCTACTCTAGGTATAATCAAATTCAAATGAACCCCGAGGATAGGGAAAAAACTTCGTTCATCACTAAGTATGGCACATACTGCTACAATGTAATGCCCTTTGGGCTAAAAAACGCAGGGGCCACGTACCAACGCTTAGTTAATAAGATGTTCGAACATCAAATAGGCAAATCTATGGGAGTTTACATTGATGACATGCTAGTTAAGTCCCTGCGCGCAGAGGACCATTTGACTCATTTGCAGGAAACATTCGACATCCTTAGAAGCTACAACATGAAGCTCAACCCCAAGAAATGCGCCTTCGGCGTAGGTTCGGGCAAATTTTTAGGTTTCATGGTATCAAACAGGGGGATTGAAATCAACCCCGACAAAATCAAGGCCATCGAAAAAATCATGGTGGTGAAAAATATGAAGGCCATACAGCGGCTGACCGGAAGGATAGCGGCGTTAGACCGATTCAACTCGAGGTCATCAGATTGGATCCATCACTTTTTCTCCCTACTCAAAAAGAAAAACAACTTTGAGTGCACTCTGGAGTGCTAGCACGCCTTGGAGGAGTTAAATCGGTATCTCTCAAGTCCGCCTTTTCTCCACACCCCAAAGGAGGATGAAACGCTATACTTGTACTTAGCAGTGTCCGAGGTAGCGGTAAGTGGCGTGTTGGTTCGAAATGAGAAAGGTACGCAGTTCCCTGTCTACTATGTGAGTCAAACCCTAGGAGATGCTGAAACCAGGTATCTACACTTAGAAAAATTAACTCTTGCATTAATAAGTGCATCTCGAAAATTGAAGCCTTATTTTCAATGTCACTGTATATGTGTTTTAACAACATATCCTCTTCGAAATATATTGCATAAACCCTAATTATCAGGCCGACTGGCCAAATGGGCCATCGAACTCGGGGGTATGATATCGAATATCAACCCCGAACGGCTATCAAGTTCCAAATTTTGGAGGACTTCGTGGCCGACTTTACGCCGCCTTTGTGCCCGAGGTAGAAAAAGAACTTGTACTAAAAACGGGCACATCATCAGGGGTATGGACCTTATTCACTTATGGTGCCTCGAACGTGAAAGGATCCGGGCTCGGCATAGTTCTGAATCCACCTACAGGTGTTAGAAAATCTATAAAAACTGCAAAGTTGACTAATAACGAAGCCGAGAATGAGGCTATGATTGCAGGTCTCAAATTGGCCAAAGGCCTAGGAGCGGAAGTCATCGAAGCAAAATATGATTCCCTTCTGGTAGTAAATCAGGCAAATGGGAGCTTCGAGGTTCGAGAGGACAGGATCAACAATACCTAGACAAACTTCAAGTCACTTTGCATCGCTTCAAAGAATGGACTCTGGTCCACATACCTCGAGAGCAAAATAGCGAGGCCAATGCACTCGCAAACCTGGGATCATCTGTTGAGGAAGATGACATACTCTCCGGGGCTATTGTTCAGCTATCCAAATCGGTGATTAAAGAAGGCCATGCCGAAATCAACTCCACCAGCATGACATAGGACTGGAGAAATAAGTACATCGATTATTTGGGAAATGGGAAGCTACCCCGGACCCAAAAGAATTAAGGGCCCTTCGGACCAAAGCAACTCAATTTTCACTCGACGAGAATGGAACTCTATACAGAAGAACCTTCGATGGCCCCTAGCAGTATGCTTGGGACCAGGAGACACTGATTACGTGCTCCGAGAAATCCACGAGGGAACCTATGGAAATCACGCCGGTGCCGATTCCTTAATTCGAAAGGTGATCAGAGCAAGTTACTATTGGGACAACATGGAAAGGGACACCAAAGAATTCGTCGGAAAATGCGACAAGTGTCAAAGATTTGCACCAATGATCCACCAACCCGGTGAACAACCACATTCAGTCTTATCACCATGGTCGTTCATGAAATGGGGAATAGACATCGTCGGTCCCCTACCAACAGCGCCAGGTAAAGCTAGATTTATTCTATTTATGACTGACTACTTCTCAAAATGGGTGGAAGCACAGGCCTACGAGAAGATAAGAGAAAAAGAAGTCATCGACTTCATCTGGGATCACATCATGTGTCGATTCGGGATCCCCTCCGAGATAACGTGTGATAACGGGAAGTAGTTCATCGTAGGCAAAGTAACAAAGTTTCTCGAGGATCACAAAATCAAAAGGATCCTATCAATGCCCTACCACCCATATGCAAATGGCCAGGTCGATTCCACAAACAAGACCATCATTCAAAACTTGAAAAAGAAGTTAGAAAATGTGAAAGGAAAATGGAGAGAAATGCTGCACGAGGTGCTATGGGCATATCGGACAACCTCTAAATCGAGCACAAGAGAGACGCCGTTCTCTTTAGTATACGGGTCCGAGGCTTTGATACCGGTCGAGGTCGGAGAGCCAAGCGCCAAATTCCGACATGCCACCGAGGACTCAAACAATGAGGCCATGACTACAACACTCAAAATATTAGATGAAAATAGAGAAACTTCACTGGTCCGGATGGCCGCCCAAAAATAAAGAATCGAAAGATACTATAACAGGAGAACAAACTTCCAACATTTCGGAGTCGGGGAATTAGTCCTAAGGAAAGTCACCCTAAACACTCAAAACCCTAATGAAGGGAAGCTACGCCCGAGCTGGGAAGGACCGTACGACGTCCTCGGAGTAATCAACAAAGGGTCTTACAAACTCCGCACCATGGAAGGTGAGCAACTTCCAAACAATTGGAGCATATCATCTCAAACGCTATTATTGCTAAGGTATAACCTTCTCTCTTTTCATTTTGTGGTTCACACTAATTTTTTACAGGTGTTTGATGGAAGACATCGCAACACCCTTCGACTTGAAGACCTTGGGTTTTAAAACATGCGTTATACTCTTTTCCTTCGGTCGGGTTTTATTCCACTAGAGTTTACCGACAAGGTTTTTAATGAGACAACATCTATATGCTACCTAAGGAGAACTAAACAAGTATTCAAGGCTTCTCTTCAATCAACCTCAAATACTGGGGGCATCCCCTCGGAAGATCACCTCCTCGAAGAAATTGAAATATGCTGAAAAGGGTCTCGACAGGAGAATGATGTATTGGACAAAACGGTCGAATGAACTGTGTCCTCATATAATAATCAAACCCTCGATGGCAAAAACATGTATACTTGTACCAAGTAATCAAAGGAGAATCTTTTATCGACAAAATATTTCATGCTCCAAAGAAATTCACTATTCTCACAAGAAATGGCCCCAGGTCCAGAAATTTCCCGAACACTATGGGACTGACATCAAAAAATCGAAGCCGTAAGACCTTAGGGCCGGCAACTTCGAGCTCCTAAGCCCTCAATGAGACAATATCACATATGTAATACCTCAACGAGGCATGCTCAAACTTGTAATCCCTCAACGAGGCAACGCCAAATTTGTAAGACCTCAACAAGGCATGTTCAAATTCATAAGCCCTCCATGAGGCACCAATGTAAGCCCTCCATGAGGCAATATCAACAATGTAAGACCTCCATGAGGAAACATCAAGTTTATAAGACCTCAATGAGGCAACATCAAAAAGTTTGATATGTTCACAAGGAACGACTCCAAAGCCAAAAACTTTCGATGTCCCGAGGACTGTCATCGACAGTCACCCCATCGAGCCATCAAAAACTCGAAGCCATAAAACCTCAGGGCTGGAAACTTCGAGCTCATAAAGACCTCAATGAGGCAACATCAAATCTTTAAGACCTTAAGCAAGGCATGTACAAATCTTTAAGACCTCAAGCAAGGCATGTACAAATCTGTAAGACCTCGAGCAAGGCATGTACGATTTTGTAAGACCCTTAAGAAAAGGGAATGACCCCGATATTAAAGCCAAGGCTATATATTCAAACTTGTAAGATCCCTAAAAAGGCATACCCTCGATATAGACGTCGAGGTTACCTCACCCGGGGACTAAAAGGCTACGGCCAAACACAACGACTACGGTCATAAGGCTCCGGTCAAACTAACGCGACTCGGAGACGTCCGACCGTCGCCATAAAATCGCAGCCCTTCAAATACTTCGAAAAGAACCGGTTAATCAGGCTACCCTCAGCATAAGCAAAAGAGCTTCGATCATATCAGCTCCAAACAATGAAAAGGCTTCAAAACAATCAGCCTTCGAGCGAAACCTCCCGAGGTGCTCATTTATCGTCGCATAACGGCTCATAATCGAGGTTCTTTTGAGCCGTCGAAGAGTCGGACAAACACAAGAACTTCAAAAGTCTTTAATGAGGGAAAACTATAGCCATATTAAAGGTCGTACCGACCCAATGCGTAAGAGCCTAAGCACCATCTATATTAAAGGTCGTACTGACCCAATGCGTAAGAGCCTAAGCGCCAGCCTAAAGAGCCTCAGGGCCAATTTAAAAAAACGTCTAAGGGCCAATGCGTAAGAGCCTAAGCGCCAGCCTAAAATGCCTAAGGGCCAATGCTTAAAGCCTAAGCACCAGCCTAAAGAGCCTCAGGGCCAATTAAAAACCTAAGGGTCGATGAGCTCGAGTCGAAACCCGACTCGAAGACTGAGCCCTAAACGGTTAACTAAAAAGCGCCTAAGGGACAATGCTTAAGAGCCTATGGGCTAGCCTAAAAAGCCTCAAGGCCGATTTATATGCCTAAGGGTTTCTCACCTTAAAGTCCAACATATCGGACTAATCATCAACAAACATCAAAGTCTATTCCAAGAAACAAGGAAAAAACAAGGAGTAACGAAAAGTCTTTTATATATGATAAAGGTTCACAAAGCATATTTACAAAGCTCAAAGTTGGAGCCCTTACACAGGGAAAAAGAACAAAATGAAAACATAATCTACCGCTGGGGTGTGCCTTCAACGGCTCCCTCAGAGGTTATGCCTTCAGCGGCTTGACCCTCTGCCCCCAGGTCTTCAACGGCCTCTTCCCCCCGGGGACTTCGCCTTCATCTTCATCATCTTTTGAGCCACTGCTCGAATCATCTTCGGAAGCAATCAGGGCCGCCGATTAATCTTTTAGGGTCTTCACCCTCTCGATCTCAGCAGACAAATCGAGGGCCCTTGCATGTATATCCTTGAGATCCTGCCTCCGAGATCTTAATCAGGCATGCTCTAGGGCTCGGGCAAGCTCAAGATTGGCCTCCTCATATGCTTTCCTGGCCTGGGCATTTGCAGCAGCAACAACATCTTTGTACGAGGATATGAGCACATCGGCTTCAGCCTTAATTAAAGATAGCATGGTGACTGATTCAGCATAAAGGTCCTTATACTTACTACTCTCCGCCCTTGCATCCCGAAGACGATGCTCAATCGAGGATAACTTCCTTGGAGGGTATCTCTCTCAGAGGTTATCTCGTTCACACACTGCTTAAGTTCAAGGATCTCAGCATCCCTGGCTCTGAACCCTTCCCGCATCAGGGCATCTTTCTTCTTAAGCTGCAAAGATCATCTCGAAAGTGTTAAGTTCTGAGATCGGTCAAGAACAAAAACAAAACATACGAAGACTATGTTACCTGCTCATAAAGATCATTTTGTTCCCGAGATACCGTTTCTAAATGATCTCGGAGGTCAAGCATTTTTTCCTCCTTTTTGGCAAAAAGAGCCCTAAGCTCGTCCGCCTCCAATGAAAACCTCCTACATTCCCCCTCGTAATGGTTCAACTCAGCCTGAAACTTGGCAGTGGCCCGATTATAAAGCACTTTCGCCTGAAAGCATAAAGGAAGGAGAGTCAGAGAAATAATGATCAAATCTCGAAGCAATCGACGAAAAAATTACATGTTCACAGAGCCTCTCGACTTCCTAAAAAATGAGCGAGGCGTTAAGTTCAGGATTGTTCTCGGCTATAGTAAAGAGCCCTTCAATTATGTCCTTCCTTTTGAGAGGCGCCCCCGCGTCGGAAGATTCTATATTATTGGACTTAATCCCGAGGACTTATCCATTCTCATCACCCTTTCACTTGCCTTTCCTTATACTTATCCTTTGTCGCTCTACCATACTTTAGCTTGCGACCTATACATATCCATTTATACTATTCACGACTTTCCTTCAACTTGCTTGAACCAAAGATTTCCTTATGTTATTCTGGAATATCAAGCGAGACATCACATCATCTCTAACCCTTCTCTACCTTCTTAACTAGACTTATCAATACATAGAAACCATAGGTTGGAAGACGTGCCGCTGACGATGCTGCTATCATTCCTGGTTATTGGATCCCCATGCTTATAGCCTTCTATCCGAAGTATGGACTATTCACAACTTTCTGCATTTGAGTATCTCGTACGCTGTTCACCTTTACCTTACATACTTAAAATCTAGTACCATATCTTCAATATTTTTCATAACCTCCCTTCCACATAGGTATGATTCACACCACAACATGAAGCTCTAATATAATACTACAATCTGGTGGGAGCTTCATACAGGCTTCTTATGAGGCTGGTACCCTTCAGTTGGCTCCATCTTAGAGCCGTTATAAGATATGGATATTGTACCATCTCTCTTATACCTCTGCTATTTAAGAGTGATCCTGAGGTCCATAATTTTCTTGGTCCACTCCTGTTTTACTTAGTCGATGTAACTCTTTAGTTTCCTCTTCTTTATGATCAGCCTTTATGTAGGCTTAAGCTATCTTTCGATCTACGGCTCCTAGTATTAGTTATTACTTTAGCCTTTCATGGGCGCTGAGGGATATCCCTGATACAATCCTTTAACAATTCAATCCTTCATCTATGACCTGGGCTCAATTCATTCTTTTAACGTATACCAGAATCTTCTACGATTGTATATGCTGCAGGTATAAAACTCCAAATTCTTAAGTGTGTTCATAACATCACAAACTCGGGATCATTGATCGAATAATTCCTTTCGTTCCTTCTTAGCTTTCTTTAACGTAAGCTATTACTTTTCCTGGTCTTTCTGCCCTCTTGTTGTGTTCATACTTAGCTTATCTTATTTCCCACGCATGCCAGAGTTTTTGTGCTACTCATATGATCTCAAATATTACTTTTGATTTTACTTCCCGTTCATTAGCCACGGTAGGTGCCACTTTCTTTTGGAGTGCTTACAATGTTGTTGTAAGGCTGTTGTTTACATGACCATTTCCTCTTTAGGTCACTGTGGTTAGGTTGAAGCCTTCTCCCTTATTTTCTCAGCTAGTCTTTCTTTATAGTACTTAGGGAGAACCCTTGACTATTGTAAAACTATGAGATTATTACGGACCTTTTGATGTCCTTCCTTGCCTATAATTATCCGTCGTTGCTTACCTCTATGCCCTTGTACTTGTAGGGTTGTTTCTGAAATGATATTTTGATTGTCTTCCCAGTGGCACTCTCTTTTGTTCCCGTAACATTCATACGGTACCTTTAACTACCCCAAATCCTATCTGAATATATCTCAAGTATTATAATGACATTACTGCAAGGCTGAATTCTCCATGTTGGGGTTCACTATATTTATTTTGCACGATCAGTTGATTTGTCTATATCCTCTTGTCTAGCCATAACTAGGCTCTTCCTGAATCAACTGCTAACTATTCGTTGGCCCGTCCTCATATTAATATTGTCGCGTAATCTTTCTTGGGCTATTTCATTTGTCCTAACTTATGTCTCATACTGGCTCCTTATCTATCAATAACATCCCGGGAAGGAACCCTTACTTCCTCCCATTGACGTTGTGCTTGCTTAATGTTCAGGAATCGTAGCATATACGTAGGAGCTGAATAAGTGTAATCTCATTCCTTTTTTGTTTTTACCACATTCTTTTTTTACCATCCCATAATTACTAGAACTACTTCATTTTGATTTCATGCCACATCACTCCATATTCCCCTCTTTAGGGAAGTACTAAGATTTAGAGCTGCGACGATCTTCCTATAGATGTTTTACCTCTTTATCTTTGGCATCCTTTCACATCATCGATAACCCTTATTCGCCTTGCAGTAATCCTTCTGTACCAAGGATAACAAAATTCCTTACTCGCGATGGTGACACTTAGTGTAACTGACACATACAGTCCCTTAAGCTTAACTTTGCTCACATTGCTTGCTTTAGGGAAGTGTCTTCCTGAATGACCATTCTTCGAATTTCTTATGAATCTTCTTCTGTTGTCATTCTATTATCGCTGGGACGCAATCTGAAATTTTCATGATGCTGACTATTATCAAATCACTCAGTCCCTAATTCATATTTAGTTTATCTTGTTCACCAGCCCATACTGGTTTCTATTATTCTGGGGTCTAACTTTTCCTTTTGGTAATTGCGTTAGAGTTGCAAACTTATTTCTCGAAATGAAGACATGACTGTATAGCCTATACTCTATTGTTGTCCTAAGGTCTGTCACCCCTCGTCTCTTCCTTCACTTGACTATAGATTCTGTAATACTGTCATCTTTTGATCTATCGTTGTCATCCATGTATCACATCTTACTCATAATGTTTCAATAACTCTTTTCTTATTTCCCTCTAACATTTATGCCTATCACTTTATTCTAAAAATTCGAACAAGACATTCTTTTGCTTTTAGCTCTTCTTTGCTCCCTCTAGTGGCTATTCGGGTTGCTTAACATTCTCGCTCTGCTAGGGACGCGAGCCACACTAAGGTAATATTTATCCCTTCAAGGATTCCAGTGTCTATCTTTATAGTACTCATACCTAGTTGTACTATTTTAGAGTGCACCATCTGGGTGTCTTACAAGGAGATCGATTAGCACATTACAATATCCTTCGGGAATGTCAACTAACGCAAACAATCCATTCACTAATTTGGGTTACCCTAACCTCAGCCGGATCCTGATATCGTGTCCTTCTCTTAACTATACCTATTAGCTCCCATAGGGCATAAATGAGATCGGGGTGACCAATTATACATACCTCTGTTACTGTTGAGGGTAACTCACAATGCTTATATTTTTCTACCAGAACTGTAATGCTAATAATTTTCATTAAATGGGTGCCTCGTACCTTTCTTCACCTTGTTTCTTTTACTTGCTGAAGAAATCCGTGTAATATTCCTGGAGAATATTGCACAGTACTCCTTTAGAACCGCAAAATTGTACGTTGCTACGATTGTAACAATTTCCGTTGGAATTGTTTTGGTGCAAGATTTTTGTTGGACCCTTTATGGATTAAGAATTATGTTCTTTAAGTGCTTTGAACTAGGAAGAAGGACTTATTCTATGACAAAGGTGTTCTGGTGGTTGTCCAAAATGAAAGTGAAAACAAGACTTTACTAGTAAGTGTTTAGTTATTAAATTCCTACCTTAGGAAATAGACACCTAATGATAAGATGACTAAGAGTCATCCTCTTAGATTGGTGGCTTTCTTTCACATTTCTTGGGTGTAATTTATTAAGTTTTTACTCACTTATTAGTTAATTGGGTAATGTTCTGTTATCCGATAATTAACCAATTACCCGCATAATTTAAAAATTACTTCAAATTACTTAAAATACTACTCTCTTTTAATATACCTTGTACACCTTACTAGCATGGTCATGTAGTACCTTGTATGACACTAGTCCATAAATATCGGGTATTTTATCTCGGGCCGTATTTTACCCCAAAATGCCAAACTTTGACAAATTTTTTTTCCTCTGACCTGCTTCCCCTTTCACCTTCATGAATTTACTCATCACTTGTGAAATAGCATAATCCTTATAACCTCCAAATAATCCTTTACTTGGATTGATGTCAATTACCTTACGACAAATTCAACGTACAATACTGCAGGGTGCAACATCGTCATAACTTAATACTGCGAAGCGTAACATCATCATAATATTGCGGGTATAACAACACCTAAGATGCCTATTACTGCACCGGCTCTTCAGGAGACCCTCGCCTAGTTTCTGAGTATGTTCAACACTTTAGCTCAGGCAGGGTTGATCCCACTTGCTCCTGCCACATCTCAGGCCGGGGAGGAGCATAGACTCCCGCCGCCCGTACCCCAGAGCAGCGAGCCCAGGTCGACCAGGTTCGAGAGATCATATCGATCTAGTCTGTAGCTCCAGTTCAGCCCGAGGTTAGGGCAACAATTTATGAGACGGAGCAGCTCAGGCTCGATAGGTACAAAAAGTACCACCCTCCTACTTTCAGTGGCTTGGCGTTAGACGATGCCCAGGGTTTTCTTGAGGAGTGCCATTGTATCCTCCATACTATGGGTTTTTCAGAGTCCAGTGGGGTTTCTTTCACTATGTTCCAGCTTAGAGGAGCGACCTATCACTGGCGGTGAGCATATGAGTTGGATAGTCCGGCCGAGGCAGCTTCACTCACTTGGACTCAGTTCTCGGATATGTTCTTGAGGGAGTATGTTCCCAGAGTCTCAGAGATATATGGCGCACAGAGTTTGAGCAGTTGCACCGGGGTCGTATGACCGTGTCAGGGTTATAGTCCGATTTAGTGATTTGGCTAGGCATGCACCAGCCTTGATTGCTACTATTCAACAACGAGTTCGTCGATTTATTGAGAGGCTCTGTGGGTCACCGCATTCATTCATCACTTCTAGCCGCGAGCGGTGCTCCGGCCACTAAGGCCCCAGGCTACCTATTATGCCACCAGTGTCTAGCGCACCTCCTGCATGGGGTGCTTATAACACTCAGTCCAACCGATCATGCCCGAGCCAGTCAGAGCAGCCACGCCCTCCGAGAACTTATTTTGAGTATGATGACACTCGTCATGTGGTGAGGTATTGCTCCAGACTCGAGAGGGGTGTACCTCCACAGGCTACTCAGAATCCGCGTATTCCACTGGGTCCTCAGGCTTCTCAGTCCATGGTTGCAGCCTCAGTTTCCACCCCACCTACACAACCAGCTAGAGATGGAGGTTGAGTAGGTAGAGGTCGCCTTAGAAGGGGAGGTCAGGCCAGATATTATGCCTTTCCTGCTAGGACGGAGGCAGATTCATCCGACTCTGTCATCATAGGTATTTTTCTTGTCTGTCATAGATACGCCTCAGTCTTATTTGATCCAGGCTCCACTTATTACTATGTGGCATCTTATTTTGCTCTATATTTGGGCGTATCTCATGATTCTTTGAGTTCTCTTGTCTATGTGTCTACACCAGTGGAAGATTCTATTGTTGTTGATCGTGTGTATCAGTCGTGTTTGGTTGTTATCAGTGGTTTTGAGACCAGAGCTGATTTATTATTGCTCAGTAAGGTAGACTTTGATATTATTTTGGGCATGGGCTGATTGTCACCTCATTATGCTATTCTTGATTTTCATGCCAAGACCATGATACTGGCTATTCCATGATTATAACAGTTAGAGTGAAGAGGTACCTTAAATTATGTTCCTAGCATAGTTATTTTATTTCTAAAGGCTCATCGGATGGTTGAAAAGGGGTGTGATTCATATCTGGCTTATGTGGGAGATGTCAGTGTTGATATTCCTACAGTTGAGTTAGTTTCGATAGTGAGGGACTTTCTGGATTTATTTTCAGTAGATCTTCTAGGCATGCCGCCCGATAGGGACGTCGACTTTGGCATTGATTTGTTACAGGGCACTCAATCCATCTGTATTCCTCCATATCGTATGGCTCCTCCTAAGTTGAAAGAGTTGAATGAGCAGTTACAAGAGTTGCTTGATAAGGGCTTCATTCGGCCCAGTGTGTCGCGTTGGGGTGCTCCAGTCTTGTTTGTGAAGAAGAAGGATGGTTCCATGCGCATGTGTATTGATTACCGCCAGTTGAACAGAGTTACAGTGAAGAACAAGTATCCATTGCCTCATATTGATGACCTATTTGATCAGTTACAGGGGGCTAGAGTGTTTTCCAATATTGACTTGCGTTCAGGCTATCATCAGTTGATGATTCGGGATCTAGATATCCCAAAGACTACTTTCAGGACTCGGTATGGTCACTACGAGTTCCTTGTGATGTTATTTGGGCTGACCAACACCCCATCAGCATTCATGCACTTGATGCATAGTGTATTACGCCCCTATCTTGACTCTTTTGTCATTGTGTTTATTGACGACATTCTAGTGTACTCCCAGAGTTGGAAGGATACTGAGCAACACCTGAGGACTGTGCGCCAGACTTTGAGAGAGAAGAATTTATATGCAAGATTTTCAAAGTGTGAGTTCTGGCTAGATTCAGTCGCACTCTTGGGCCATGTAGTATCGAGTGAGGGGATCAAGGTAGATCCGAAGAAGATTGAAGTAGTGCATAGTTGGCCCTGACTATCCACAACTACGGAGATCCGGAGTTTTCTTGGCTTGGTGAGGTATTACCGGCGATTCGTGGAGAGCTTCTCGTCTATTACAACACATATGACCAGATTGACCTAGAAGGGTGCTCCATTCAGGTGGACCGAGGAGTGTGAGTAGAGCATTCAAAAGGTTAAGACAACTTTGACTACGACCCCAGTGTTACTATTGCCTACAGGTTCGGGGTCCTATACAGTGTATTATGATGCGTCGCGCATTGGCCTCAGCACGGTGTTGATGCATGGCAGTAGTGTGATTGCCTACACGTCCAGACAACTCAAGGTGCATGAGAAGAACTATCATGTCCATGACTTTGAGTTAGCAACTATTGTTCATGCCTTGAAGATCTATTTGTACGGTGTTCCTTGCGAGGTCTTCACCGATCACCGGAGTCTACAACATCTGTTTAAATAGAAGGATCTTAACTTGAGGCAGTAGAGGTGGTTGGAGTTACTTAAGGATTATGACTTTGCTATTCTTTATCATCCCGGGAAGACCAATGTGGTGGCCGATGCCTTTGAGTTTCAAGGTGGAGAGTTAGGGCAGCATAGCATATTTACCAGTAGCGGAGAGGCCTTTAGCCTTGGATGTTCAGGCCTTGGCCAAACTGTTTATCAGATTGGATATCTCCGAGCCGTATTGGCTTGTCTGGTTTCTCAGACTTCCCTTTATAATCGTATCAGAGAGCGTCGATATGATAACCCCCATTTGCTTGTCCTCATGGACACGAGTCAGCACGACGATTCCAAGGAGGTAACTATTGGAGTGGATGGTGTATTATGGATGCAGGGCAGGCTATTTGTGCCCAACATAGATGGCTTGAGTGAGTTGATTCTCTAGGAGGCTCACAGTTCGTAGTACTCCATTAATCCGGGTGCCCCAAATATGTATCAGGACTTGAGGCAGCACTATTGGTGGAGGCGGATGAAGAATGACATAATGGAGTATGTAGCTCGGTGCCTAAATTTTCAGCAGGTAAAGTATAAGCATCATAGGCCAAATGGATTGCTTCAGAAGTAAGAGATTCCATAGTGGAAATGGGAGCGGATCACTATGGATTTTGTAATTGGCTTCTCACAGACTCAGAGGAAGTTTGATGCAGTATGGGTGGCTGTGGAAAGATTGACCACGTCAGCTCATTTTATTACTGTGGTTACTACTTATTCTTCAGAGTAGCTGGTTCAATTTATATTCGCGAGATTGTCAAGCTTCATGGCGTACCGGTATCTATCATCTCTGACCAGAGTATGCAGTTTACATCATGGTTCTAGAGAGACGTACAACGAGACTTGGGTACTCGGGTGGAGTTGAGTTGTCACGCCCCAAAATCGAGGGATACGGCCGGTACTCAACCGGGTAACCCCAGTCAAGCGGACTGGATTTGCCTCACCTATCCCACATACTACCCCGTGATATCAATATACGTTACTCACGTGAACTAGCAATTAAGACTTAAGCATAAACTTACGATTTGATTTCATTTCTACCTTTTCATCAAAACTAACATATGATCCAAGTGTTTACAATTTACATAAAACATTTACAACGTGGACCACGATTCCGAACTGTACGCTTACTACCCAAAATACACATGTACATTACCCACATTGTGTCTACGGAGCCTCTACGATTACAAAAGATTTATATAATACTTGCTAGCAACAAGGCCCCGGCTATACCATACACTACACAATAAACCCAAGATAAGGCGACATGAGCCACACGTGGCCCCGGGAGGAAGTGGGGCTCACCAAAATAGCTGACGGAAAAGAGAGAAGGCACTACTGACGATGGGCTGAATTACCTGATGTAGAACAACCTACATTCATATAAGAAAATGTAGCGCCCCCGGCAAAAGGGACGTTAGTACTGTGGAATAGTACTAGTATGTATGAACAAACTTTATCCCAAGTACAATCAAACAATAAACAAATAAGAGACAATAATAGAACCAATCAATCAATGCACGTGGAAAGAAATAACCAAAATCAACAAGTTTCGCAATCTCTCCTTTTCCCCTTTCAACACCACCATATTCAAGAGTTTCATAGATTTTTATTTCAATAGTGACAATGATCACATTCCATCCTTATTACCTCGGCCACCCTTATTACCTCGCCAACCCTTATTACCTCGGCCACCCTTATCACCACAACCCATCAACCTTATTACTTCGTGTTGCGCCATGCAACCCGATCCCACCTGACAATCATATTTCATAACAGCAACCACAAACAATTACATCACAAGAATTATCATTTCAAGGAATCACAAGTTCACGTCCACAATTCATATATTTGGACCCTAGGCACAATAATTCTCCCCAAGTAGTAATTCATATACAAGGCATTGCCATAACAGTTCAACTCATTCACATCATTTCACAATACCCTTTTTTCATTACTTACCACGCATGATTTTTAGGGGTGTTTTAATGAACAAGGGGTCAGGTTTTAAAATTAAAAAAATAGGAGCCCGATACAAGAATGCGGTGAGGAATGCGGTCCGCAGAATCAACCGTAGAATGGCCCTCAAGATGGGCCAAAATTTAAAACACACTGGATAGGTATGCGACCACTATGCGATCCGCATACGCGTTATGCGATCGCATAGTGCGTCGAATAACCTCCCTCACCAATCAAATGGGCAAGAATGCGACAACTATGCGGTCCGCAGAACCAACATGCGATCGCATTTTGGACCGCATAGTTGTCCTCAAATTGGGCAGTGATTCTGCCCATGTATGCGACCATTATACGGTCTGTATACACGTTATGCGATCGCATAGTGCGTCGCATAACGGCCAAATTTCTGGAAAATTCATCTTTCAAATTCCGGGGTACTTCTTACTGAAAATATATGCCCATTTTAAGAATTTCTACAGTTATAACAACTTGGGAACTTATTCGGGTATTATTTTAATCAAGAAAATTTTACGGGTCTTTACATGAGTACATCATTTCACCCTCAGACAGACGGACAGTCCGAGCACGCTATTAAAATATTGAAGGATATTCTTTGGGCATGTGTGATGGATTTTGGGGGTGTTTGGGATCAGTTCTTGACACTTGCGGAGTTTTCCTACAACAACAGCTATCACCGAGGATTCAGATGGCACCGTATGAGACTTTGTATGGTAAGCGGTGCCGGCTTCCAGTGGGTTGGTTCGAGCCGGGCGAGGCTAGTCTATTGCGTACTAACTTGGTTCAGGATGCTTTGGAAAAGGTTAAATTGATTCAGGATCGATTTCGTACAGCCCAGTCCATACAGAAGATTTATGCGGATCAGAATGCTCGTGACACTGCATTCAGTGTTCCATGTTTCCGTGCTTCGGAAGTATCACGACGATCCGTCTCATGTGTTAGACTTCAGATCAATCCAATTAGACAAGGATCTGTCTTATGTTGATGTCACGACCCGGAATTCCCATAATCGGGACCGTGATGGCGCCTAACAACTTGTTAGGCAAGCCATGTTAGAGTATTATTAAATCAATTCTAATACTATTCAGTTTTTAACAAAAAATAAGCTATTAAAAGTGCGAAATCTTATAACAACTCCATTATTTATCACTACCTGGATCTGGTGTCACAATTCACGAACATTCTAGAATTTACTACAAGTGAAAGTCTGAAAGAAGTACAACTGTTTGAATGAAAGCAACGATGAAACAAAAATGATAGATGGGGACTTCAAGGTCTGTGAACGCCGACAGATCTACCTTGAGTCTCCGGTGGTCCAATCCGAGCTACTATGCCTCTCTCTCAACTGAGGCCAACACCAAGATCTGCACGGGAAGTGCAGAGTGTAGTACTAGTACAACCAACCCATGTACTGGTAAGTGTCGAGCCTAACCTCGACGAAGTAGTGAAGAGGCTAAGACAAGACACCCATAATCAAACCTGTACAATTAAGTAGTGTATATACAAATAACAGTAAAGAACTAACATGTATTATCGGGAGGGGGAGACATGCTGAGGGGAAATGCAAGATAAAGAATTATAGGAAAAAGATAACTTGAACAGTAAATATACTATGAACCAATAAGAACCAATGAACACAGTAAAGGAAAAGTGCAGGGCATCACCCTTCGTGCTTTTACTCTCATCCTCACCATGAAATTAATAGAAACAACACGACATCACCCTTCGTGCATTAACTCTCATAACATGGCACGGCATCACCCCTCGTGCATTACAATCACAACATGACACGACATCACTCTTTGTGCATTAACACTCTCAAACTCACATAAAGTCAATAGAAATGGCACGACATTACCCTTTGTGCATTAACACTCTCCCTCACCAAAACAATGAGCAATGACAACAGGGATATAGAAACAGCAAGAATAAGTCCTACTTCAACATTTGGTTCCACAATACCAATCTCAACTTGAACAAAACTCAATCAATACCAAAGTCCATAAACATGATAAGAAGGATCAACATCACGATTAACTAGTCTAAGCATGAATAATATGATCAAGGAAAGCAATAACTACGAGAATAAGATCCCACCTGCATGCTATAACCCGACAACAATACATAGGTACTCGTCACCTCACCTATACGTGGTACCCAACATCTAAACACGCAGAAAATAGGCAAATAAGTACTATTCCCTCAAGTCAAAGTTAACCACAACATTTACCTCGCTCCAACGACCAAACTCAAAGCTCAACCACGACTTTTCCCTTCAAACAAGCCTCCGAACCAATAGAATCTAGCAAATTACCAAGCAAACAATTCAAATAAAAGCCTTAGGAACTACCCACGATTGTAAAGAATTCAGTTTAGGCCATTTTTGAAAAAGTCAACAAAAGTCAACACCCGAAATTCAGACAAAAACCCGATTACCCATTCACCCCCGAGCCCGATTATATAATTAGTTTTGGAATCCGACCTCAATTTGAGGTCTAAATCCCCAATTTATCAAATTCCTAGTTTCTACCTAAAACCCCCCAATTCCACCAAGAGAACTTTAGGTTTTAGGTTGAATCTGAGGAAAAAGCAGTGGAAGATTGAAAGAAATTAGTTTAAGATCACTTACCAATGATTTGGGGAAGAAAAGTTCTTTGGAAAATCGCCTTTTGTGTTTCTAGGTTTGAAAATTTGAAGAATGAATCAAAAATCCCATCTTAGTCCTATTTCTTCAGCTGCAGATTTCGCAAATGCGACCTGGGCATCGCAAATGCGAAGCCTGCAGATGCGAAGAAACTATCGCAATTACGAAGCCCTTCACACCTCTGCTGTCTTCGCAAATGCGAAGAAGGGTTTGCAAATGCGAACTCTGAAGGACCGTAAATGAGACACAAACATCGCAAATGCGAAGGATATATCGCAAATGCGAAACCTGTGTGGCCCGGCTTCAAATGAGAAGCTCGCAAATGCGAACCCCTTAGAGGACCCCACATATTTCCCAAAGTTTTAAGCTTAATTCATTTAAATAAAAGCGAAAACATTTACCAACTTAAGTAAAATACAACCATAATAATCGTGATGAAATATATATACAGTCCCAAAAATAACGAGTCTACTATGTGCGTGCCAGGAACTAGTGTCACAAGTAAACAAGCGAACTAGTAGAATATACAAAAGATGATATAACTGTACTGCTGTCTGAGAGAAATAGACAGAAATAAACAAAAGATAACTCCATAGCACTGCTGAGAATCGTCAAGGGGTGCAGCTCACTGTGGAGTCAGGTCCAGAATATAAGTCAAGCTCCAGTCGGATAACCAGAAACACCAGCCTCAGAACCTGTACAATTAAGTACAGAAGTGCAACATGAGTACATAAATATATATGTACCCAGTGAGTATCCTGCCTAACCTCGAAGAGGTAGTGACGAGAGGTCGACATGACACTCACTAAGGTCCAACAGTAATAATGGAAACATGATATAACGGAATGGAGTAAACATGTGAGACAGTAAGCAGCAGATACCTATCAAATACAGAAATCCAGGAAAAACTACTGAAAATAAGAAACAATGTACACTTTCCGTTTCCCCCCAAATATCTGTCAAGTCAATATCAATGGAAACAGTACCAAATAGCCAAGCGAACATAAGGGCAAGACAACCGGCCGGAGTCATAAGGAAATATCTAGACACTGAATGGATGTAAAGCTTCCCCCGCTCGCGAATCATACCTGCGACTCGGGTGCTGACACATTTATATACAATTACCATAAAGCTTCACTCGATCGCGAATCATACCTGCGATTCGAGTGCTGACACACTTATGTATAATTACCATAAAGCTCCCCTCGATCGCGAATCATACCTGCGATTCGAGTGCTGACACACTTATACCGATTTATCATAAAGCTTCCCTCGATCGCGAATCATATCTACGATTCGAGTGCTGACTCTCATACGTACATATGTATATACCGACATCTCAATAACTTAGTAGGGCTATACCTTTAACAGGGATTGATCAACTGGGAGTTCAGGTGAAAATTTTCCACATTTTCGTATCAATTTAAAAGCAACAGGCAGCTCAAAGATTACCCAAAGATACATATAAGGCACATAGAGACATGCATGTGAGCCCCAAAACTACTCGACATAGAATGATAGTCGCCACGTACGGACTCTCGTCACGTTGTACGCACGTAGCCCCCAAAATAATTACACACAACATATATAACACCTATGGGGACGATTCCCTCTTACAAGGTTAGAAAGGAGACTCACCTCGTGTCGAATCTACCCCTCGGACCAAGGACGCGCCCGAACTCCGAACTCTACACCCGAGGACTCGCAACTAGCCAAATACGGTACAATGACATCAATGCATGCTCAAAGTAGGGATATTATCCTATTTATTCAATAATTCAACATTCTTGAAGAATTTACAAAATCCAACCCCGGGCCTGCACGCTCGGATTCCAATAATTCTCGAAGGGAACACTCACCCAAAGCCTAAGGATCATTAATATATGTTTTTTACTTGATTTCATAGCAAATTCACGGGTAAATTCTCAAATTATCGCAAGCTCTAGGTTACTACCCAATTCTTGATTTTTCACTAATTTAGGTAGTTAATTAAGCTAGTAATCCATGCATGAAGCTAATATTAGAGTAGATTTACTTACCTTAAGTGACCAGGTCGCTTTCCCCTCAAAAATGGTGGAAATCGCCCCAAGGAAGAAGAAGAAGATGAGAACAAATGAATTAAACCCATGTATAAAAACACATTGTCTGGATAGTATTTTCGCACCTACGACTCGAGGACCGCACCTGCGGTCTCGCACCTACGAGCAAAGGCCCGCACCTGCGGAAATGGACTGGGGAGCCTGGGCCCGCACCTGCGGAGTGGAGACTGCACCTGCGGAAATTTGTCCGCACCTGCGAGAATTGGCCAGACCACTGGGGGTCGCACCTGCGATGCTTGGGACCGCAGGAGCGGTCCCGCACCTGCGACCGGGAAACCGCACCTGCGGTCACACCAGAACAGGTGCACCAGCAGCTATTTTAGCTAGTTTTTTGGCCCCGTTGGGTACTCGGAGGCCCCTGGGCCCACTCGAGACCTCGTCCAAATATACCAACAAGTCCCAAATCATAATACGGACTCGCTCGAGCCTTCGAAACACCCAAAACAATGCTAAAACTCAAAATCACACCTCAAAACCCCATCAACCAATCTTAGGAACTTTAAGCTTTCTAGACTTCGCTAACAACGCGCCGAACCGACCTATACTACTCGGAATGATACCAAATTTTGCAGGCAAGTCATAAATGACATGACAGAACTATTCCCAGTCTCGAAATTCCGTTTGGACCTCGATAACACCAAATCACGTACAAAACCACAATAGGAACTTAAGGAGCTTGTTATTTCAATATTGGGCGCCGAAACGCTCTTGGGTCATCAGAAACCCATTCCCAGCATACGCCCAGGTCCAAAATCATCACACGAAGCTGCCGAAATCGACGAATCTCGATTCCGAGGTCGTTTACCCAAAATGTTGACCGAAGTCAAACTTGGCCTTAAAGGCCAACCCTAAGGAACTAATTGTTCCTATAGCACTCTAAACACCTCCGAATCCTGGACCACCAGTACCCGCAAGTCATAAATCATAAAAATCCTCTATGGGAAGTTTCATTTAGGGGAACAGGGTTCGATAGCGCAAAACGACCGGTCGGGTCGTTACAAAAAATCTCGTTTGAAAACATTATCCAACATTTATCATTAGAGGCTTAGTGTAAAGAAGAGTGAAAACATCATTTTCATAAAATATAAGCCCCTCGAGCACAGTATCACTCACAATAAATCCTCTCGGGCAAGCCTCTCAGTCACTCGTGACTCCACTATCAGTATCTCATGCTCTCACTAAACACTCGTACTCAACAAGTACCATGAATACACACAACTGTTGCGGCGGGCAGCCCGCTCCACTACATATATATATATATATATACTGCTGCGGCATGCAACCCGATACTTATAACATACGCTGCGGCGTGCAACCCGATTCATACAATAGTCGACTCTGCCCACTGGGGTTGTACAGACTCCAGAGGGGCTCCTACAGCCCAAGCACTATATTTGCTGCGGCGTGCAGCCCGATCCAATATGTATATTGCTGCGAAGTGCATCCCGATCCATATATGACATATATTCCTGCGGCATGCAGCCTGACCCATATATAATCTATATTGCTGCGACATGCAGCTCGATCCATATGTAATATATAACATATATATTGCTGCGGCGTGCAGTCCGACCCATAACTATCCTCACATACTCGGCTCTCGGCCTGGACATATATATTGCTACGGCGCGCATCCTGATCCTTAACTATTCTCACATACTCGGCTCTCGGCCTGACTCAGTCATCCTCACAAGTCACTCGGGCAATTCATCTCAAATCATGGGACTCAGCCCCAAAATACTTCTTAGGGTTCCAAAGCAGTGTGATAACAGTGAAAATAACAACAAGTGGTAAACATGACTGAGTTCACAGACGTTCTATCAGGATAATGGTAGAATAGTGTAGGAGTACCTCTGAGGGCCTAAACAGGTCGGCACAAGGCCCCAAACATGGAAAATACCTCTGGGAGTCTAAACAGGTCGGCACAAGGCCCCAAACATGGCTCACAACCCATAAACAAGTATAAATTTCTAAAATACAGGATATCACAGGATTTCAAATCGAATACGTGGCTTAATAGTCGCTACGGGACGGACCAGGTCACAATCCTTATCGGTGCACACCCCCACGCTCGTCACCTAGCATGTGCGTCACCTCATTTACCAAACAATATCAAATAACGGGGTGTCATACCCTCAGGTTTAGAGTTACATTCGTTACTTATCTCAAAACAACCCAAAAGCTACTCCGCGATGCGCTTGCCCCTCGAATTGGCTCCCAAATGCTCCGAATCTAACCAAAATCAGATTAACATCATCAATATACGCTCACAAAACAAAACCCAATCGAAAGATATAAATTTTAACACAATTCTCGAAATTCGGCCAAATCTGAGCCCTGGGCCCACGTCTCGGAATTCGATAAAAATCACAAAAATAGAATCCTCATTCCCTTACGAGTCTACCCATACCAATTTTACTAAAACAAGATACCACAATAATTTTTTAAATTTTCCTCCCACTTTTCCCAACTTTTCTACTTTAATTCCAAGCCTAATCCATCACAAAATAACATAGAAACGAGTTTTTAATCCGGGAAACTTACCTCTACTGAAAACTCTCGAATTCCTCCTTCAATTTGCTCTCAAACTAGCTCAACCCGCATGCAAAATGGAAGAAATGCCCAAAATTTCGCGGAGGCACCTATTTATACTTTCTGACAAGTTAATCCGCACATGCGAACTGTTTTTCGCACCTGGCGGACCCGCACCTACGGTCCTAGGTGCGCACCTGAGAAGATCCACTAACAGTCCAATTTTTGCACCTGCGGTGCCTCACCCGCACCTTCGGCTTGGCAGGTGCGGCCCATGCCTCGCACCTGCGGATTCCTCCAGCCTGGCCTCTTCTCGCACCTGCACAATGATCTTCGCACCTGCGGCTCCCCTTCCGCAGGTGCGGCCACACCAGCAAAATGACACCAGCAATAATTTTTGCTGCAATTCCTAAGTCCAAACCTCCGTTAACCATCCGAAATCAATCCCGAGCCCCTCGGGGCCCCAACAAAACATAACAACACATCCCATAACCTCATTAGAACTTAGTCGAGCCTTGGAAACACCAAAAATAACGCAAAAACACTAAAATCACATCAAATTCAAGCCTATGAACTTCGAAACTTCTAAATTTCGCCAATGATGCCAAAACCAACCAAAAAACATCTGATTGAACTGAAAATTTGCACATATCCAAAATAACATTATGAACCTGCTCCAACTATCGGAATTCCATTCTGACCCCGATAGCCTATTTTCCCCAGTCGACCGGAAATCGCCAAAAACTAACTTTCGCCAATTCAAGCTTAATTCTACACCGGACATAAAAACTTCATTCCGAACACACTCCTAAGTCCCAAATCATCTAATGAAGCTATCCTAGCCATAAAATCCCCATTCCGAGGTCGTTTACTAATAAGTCAACTCCCGATTGACTTTTTTAAACTATTAAGCTAATTTAAGAGACTAAGTGTCTCTGTTCTCACCACGACCACTCCGAACCCGAACCAACCGACCCAACACAACATAAATAGGTTAAGCAACATATGATAAAGCATAAATGGGAGGAAACAGAGCTAATCTCACGAAACGACTGGCCGGGTTGTTACATTGTCCCTCGTCACTACTCTACTAACGTTAGTCTTGATACTTACTGGGTACCGCTGTGGTATACTCATACTATGCATGTGCAGATCCAGGTATTTTGGAGTCAGTCCATCGCTAGCTAGTTGTACGAATCTTGTTGTGGAGACTCAAAGCGAACCTGCTGCTACGTTCGCAAACGTCGGAGTCACCTTCTGATATTGTACTTACACTGTTTTATCTCTATTTTGAAACAATTGTATTTTTAGGTTTTCTAGCGAACTCAGTAAAGCTTATGACTTGTACTACCGGTTTTTGGGATTGTTAATTTTCATAGAGACTTCTATTTCATATTTATCAGTCGTTAGTTAAATATGGTTATTATTTCAGTAAATGTTAGGGTTACCTGGTCCCTAAGACTAGGTGTCATCACGACATCCTACGGAGAGAAATTTGGATTGCGACAAGTGCAATCCAAGATTTAGATGCACAAAGCGGGCACGGTTCCAACTGGTTGTTTTCAGAAGATTAACTTTGGAACTTTTTTTATTTTAACCATTGTGGTATTTATAATAGCCTCATGCATATTTCATTATTCGATATATCAGCTCATGTTCGAATCTGAATTACATGTTTTGAAGAATTAGGTTCTTGAGGGTAATCTTCTTTTCCTTTTCTTTAAATCTAGAATTCTAGTTCGTCGTTCTTTCGAGGCGATCAGGTTAGTTATAATTGTTGCCTAAGATGTTCATCTAGGGTGTTATATTTTCTTCTGTATTTGATAACTCTGACTACCTTGGATTAAATTAATTAATTTATATTATCGTTCTTTGTTATTTTTGCTTCTTTTTTTATATCGTATTATTTCAGGTTGTATCAAAACTAAGGGTCAGGTATTGTTTTAATAAACCCACATTTCTCGTTCTTGAAATCAAGATTCTCAAAAAAATGTAGTTGTTCTTTTTTCCGACTAAACCCTAGTTGAGTTACTTACAAAAAAGGGAAAATTTCTCTTGATTTTCCAAAAAAAAAAAAAAAAAAGAAGAAGGAAGATCCAAGATATGATTAAAGTGTTCTTGTTGATAGTTTAGGGAAAGCTTATTTATTGGATAGACAGATTAATTAGGAATATTATCAAGAGCAATCTAGTGCTAGTCCGCATTTCAAACTTGAATATATCTTTTGTGCAAATTCTTTCATGCTTTTCTCATTATTTTTGTAGAACATTCTTAACTTCAGTCCTTAGCTATAGAAGTCTGCTCTTAATTACATATACACTACTCTTAGAATTAGTTTCAAGAAGTTTATTCTTGGGTAAGTGATTTTTTAAGTTGGATCCAAACTTTGAGGCTTTTAGTAGAGTGAGAATACTATTATTGTGAGAGAATGTATAGTCTTGAAGATAATACTATTTGAACTAAGGCACCAATCAAGCTGAAGGAACTAATGATATGTTGCCGGCTATGATGCGACAAATACAACATATGATTGTGCATGTAGAGAACTTGCAAATGGCTAATGAGGCTAAGTCTTGACTCCTCCTGAGTAAGCATACTGGACAATTCACTAACATTCCACTTATTCTTAATAGTATTATAATTAATTTGAAAATGTCCATATTCAGGAGGTAATGAGTTTAGAATAAACTGAACCAAGAAAGAGGTCATCAACTTCCATCCCCAAGATTTGAAGTCTTGCTACAATGTTAGTCATCTCGATGATATGATTTTGCATACTGCGCGACCTATCAAACTCCATGGCCGTGAGTTCAGCCATTAGTCTACTAGCATTGAGACTTATCTGTAGAACGAAAACGTCCTTCCACAAACTTCAAGTATTCCCTGGAACTTTCTGTTTGTGGAATAGTACTTTTAGTGTTGTTGGCATAGTCATTCGCATAAACATAAGGCTCACCCTGTAAGAGCGTTCCCATGCTTTATGGAAAGACTTCTCATATGCAATGCTCGTATCAGTAATGGTAGCGGAGTTATCATTTAGCAAAGTCAAGTCAAGATCCATTACACCTAAGTGGAACTGGACTTGTTCATGCCATTCAGATAAGTTCAATCCATTGAACACGATAACAGATGAAGTATGCGACTGAAGAGGAATAACTGCAAAATTAATAATTCATGCTCATAAATCAATATGGATTCAATAAAACAATAAAAGTATATCGCAATTCTCTTTTAGGTAAATACGACGACACATTATCATAATTAATTGCCACCTAGTCTTTACTAGGTAATTAAATATTTTTAACCAAACATATATGACATCCTTGGATAAACAATATATATTTGGCTAAAGAATAATAATTTACCTCATGATATTCACTATCCACAAAATAATTGATCCACCTTTGGGTAAATCCCTATGTTCTAGCAATAGTGAAAGTCAATTTATCCGTTTATTTTCAATAATAGTCATTTCATTAATTTTACGGATAAACTACGATTTTATATATTCATAATTTCATAAACATACTAGTTTGACCATTTTGACAACTAATAAACTATATAAACATAAATGCATACATAAATAAATATCATAAAATTTTATGCATGTGAATACTTTAAACAATCTGGTTTGATCACTTCGATGACTAACAAACAATATGTAACTTAAATACATACATTAATTATTGCACAATATAATACAAGGCGTAAATATCATATTATGTGGAATTAAAGTGTAAAACAACTTTATCAATGGGACTTTATTAGCTTAAAAGTCCAAGCACATTAAGTGGTCTAAAATAATGTTATTTTACGACAACATGACTAAACTAAGATCTTAAGCTGTAATTGGACAAAATTCAGCTTTCAAAGAACCATAAGAAATCAAACGTAAAATTCACATAATGAATTTCAATGCCTTTAAAGGTATGGACGGTAATATGAAGTAATATGTCCCATCAGATCTTCATTCCAAGAAGAAATACTTCATCCACTTAGAGTCCATCCACTTAGAGTCCTTATCAGCTAATCATCAATAAATTAATATCAATTTACATTAACTTTATATGAACCTTAATCAACCAGTCGCCGGGATTTTAAGATACAGAATAACTCACTTGATTGCTTTTTCCTTTTTCTTTATTGTATATCACTAACATTGTTTTTACAACACAATAATTGTAACTATACGATCGATCATTTTATGTAATTGTACCCCGTTATCCCCTTTTGATGCTTCACACATGTGTGTTTATAATTTTATGATTTGCGGGGTTGATTAGTTTCGTTCCGGAAAGCTTTCGGATTAATTTGGACCCCTCGATTCTTGACGTAGAAGTTCAAATTAGAAAGAGTTGACTAAATTTTGACTTTTGGGAAACGACTTCAGAACCGTGTTTTTATGACTCCGATAGCTTCAGATCGTGATTTTGGACTTGGGCGTATGCCCGGAATTGATTTTGAAAGTCTGTAGGTTGATTGAAATTTGGCAATTTGAAGTTGAAAAGTTTGACTGTAGGTTGACTTTTAGCTATCGACCTCCGGATTTAATTATGAGACTTGGAATAGGTCCTCTATGGTATTCCAAACTTGTCTGCAAAATTTAGTGTCGTTTGGAGTTGATTTGATAGGATTCAGATGTTTAGTTGTAACTTCAGAAATTCTTAAGCTTTACTTTAAAATTCATATGTTTTAGTGTTTGATTCGTAGTTTTAGATGTTACATTTTTGTTTTGATCGCGCGAGCGAGTTCATAATATATTTTTAGACTTGTGTAGCGGTTTAGTTTGGAGCCTCGAGGGCTCGAATGGGTTTCAGACATGTTTCAAAATGTTTGGACTGAAATTGCAGAATCTGGTGTGTAGATGCTTCAGGTATCGCATTTCCAAACACTAGGTTAGCAATTGCAGGCTTAGCAGGGGCCCTCAGGTGTCGGAATTGCGATGCCAGGCTCGCAATTGTGAAGTGTCTTGGATTTTGGATAGTTTGCATTTGTGACTAATATGTCGCATTTGCGAGGGCAACAGGGTTCGCAATTGCAAACCTATATTCGCATTTGCGAAGATCTTTTTAGGCATATCAGTGCCTCAATTTCGAGATTTTCTTCGCATTTATGAAGGTCGCAATTGTGATAACTGCAGCTGAACATAGGGCTGGAAGTCACAATTTCATCTCTCATTCTCACATTTTTGAACACTACACTCAGTTGGAGGCGATTTGGAGAGAATTTTCACCTACAAACTTAAAGTAAGTGATTCTAATGTATTTCTAATCATATTCCATCAACATATCTTAGATTTTAACATCAAAATCACGTGAATCAAAGTGAAAATTCGTGAAACTTTGATAAGTTTGAAAAATGAGAAATTGAGTTTTGAGAGTGGAATTGGACTCGAATTTGAAACTAATCACGTATATGTCCTCGTGGGGTTATGAGTAGACGGAATCTACCATTGGACCGAGATTTTGACCGGACAGGCCACGAGTTGACTTTGTTGGCTTTTTCGAAAAAGTACAAAGATCTTAGCTTATCTATTGTAATTGATTTCCCTAGCATTGTTTGTTGATATTAAGTCGATTTTGGTTAGATTTGAGTCGTGTGGAGATGAATTTTAGGGGAAAAGCTATTTTCGATGGTTGAATTGGCCTAGTTGAGGTGAGTGTGTTGCATAACTTTGTGTGGGGGAACTACCACTTAGGATTTGTACTAATTGATTCATTTGTGCTATGTCAAAGCCGTGTGCGCTAGGTGACGAGTGAGTACACGGGTTGTACATGGTAATTGGCTGGTTTAGGATATTTAGACTATTCCCATGTTTTAATTGAAATGCCATATAATGTTCTAAATTCTCATAGTCAATCTATCCTTATTTGTCAGTCCATTCTTACACGCCTTAATTGACTTGTTTAACACTTGTTCTACATCCTACATGATAAATTACTCTCATGATTTAGTTGAACTTGTTGCCTTTTTTATTGTTACATTCTATCTCTTTATTTTTAATTATCATTGTTTGAAGTTATTGTTCGTGTTATCTCATTCATTCTTGATTATCATTACTTGAAGTCATTGTTCATGTTCTCTATTTCCTTGTTGATTTTCATTAATTGAAGTTATTTAATATCATGGTTGTGCATTATCTCATTGTTAAGTTGTTGGTCACGTTGAAACGAAATTGTTATTGTTGAAATATCTTCCTTGTGGGGCATTTTACATTTATTGTTGTTGTTGATATTCTTGTACCCGTTGTGGCGGGATGTATTGGTTGAAAAAGACATGTGGCGGGCTGTATTGGTTGAAAAAGACATGACACGTGGGCTATCAACAAGCTAACGGAGCATGATAATGGAACATCGATGTAAGGACAAGTGTCGTTATTAATTACACGAGTTAAAGAATGCGAAAAAGGCACGAGAGAAGCATCGACGGGGTTACACTAAGGAAAAAACTGGACCTGACAGCTGTAAAAGGAGAAACTGGAACAAAATAAATAAGGGCTGTAAAGAAAGGAAGATGCACGAACCTTTCATAAATAAGGAAAGGAAATTGCTGCAGTTACAAGGAATCTTTAGTCATGAATATTTCCATTACGGTTGAACATGGTACGTGCAATCAATGTAATTAATACCAATAGTGAGCCAAAATTAAATAACAGAACTGTTATAATTGTGTCTTCTATATAAGGACTCGAATCTCATTTGTAATGGCAAGTAACGATTATTATTGAAATTCATACAATTAATCTTTACTTTACTCTCAATCTAAGATGTAATTTTGGGAGTGAATACTAGTTCATTTCTTATGTTCTTTGTCTATTGTTTTCATTCCTTTGATCTATTCTTCCAAAGTTGTTGGGAAAGTGAAGTAAATCTTGGTTATCAATAATTCGATTTCTTCTAGATATTGACTTTGACCGAGAAATCTATTTTTGGGTTAAACAAATTGGTTCTATTACCGATAGCGCAAGCAAATTTGCTATTCATCCAAAGATACAAACAATTTTTGTTAATATTTGCTTTTTTCAGTTTAAACCTTCGCCTTTGCCAAAATTTTTCAATCAATACAGTTGAGGACAACCAAGTTGGAGATGGTTTTATCATGCAAAATGAAAATGGAAGAATAGTCATGATATGATAGGTAAGCAACAAACAGAGAAAAACGGAGAATGTACATTAGTGTATTGGTACCGCAAATATTAGTATCAGTAGGTTATAACGAATCTCTACCAAACAGCTCCGGAACAGGAGGTTCAGATACATCAAGTAATTTTAATTGGCAATATTTAATTCTAACTTTACAGAAAAAGACCAAGGAACAGAACGAACGAATAGAACACCTCGGGGATATCCCAACTATCCCACGAGAATGATATGTGTAACCATTACAGCACCTGGCTTCAAATAAAGGAAGGCACGAAGGTTCAATCAAAAGTCAAAAATAGGCCCAAAGACCAAACAGAGGTGGTTCTTGGGTAATCCGAATATAAAAGAAAAAATCTAAAAAACAAGTCCGACCAAAGATATACGGATTCCCTTCACTGGCTAAAAAAATTCGGACCTTCCCAAACAGGTAAAGAATCACCTTGCTAAATTGCTAAATTCCATAGGAGAAGAATAAATGTTTGGAAAAGCATGGTTAAAACACCCACGAGATTGCTTACAAAGATACCACACTTAATAACTGGAACAAAAATGATAGGCGCGTGATGGATGCTTAAAGACCACGAGGAATAATGTTCATTAATAGACACAGACAATTAGACAACTATTTTTGGAAACAACCATTGAACCGAAAGAATCAGAAGCCACGAGCTCAAATACTGAAGAACTAGAAACTATTATTAACTTCTTAAATAGGAAGTTTACGTTAGTCGAGACTCAACACTGAATTTAAAGGTAATTTGATTGAATTTTTACGTGCTAACGCAAATTGCTTTGCTTGCCTCCATACTAACATAACAAGTATACCACCAGAGGTAATATTTTATATGTTGAATATTGACTCGTGGTATAATCCGGTCAAGAAAAAGAAGAAACTTGAGTCAAATAATAAAAGATAAAGTTACAAAATTCTGACTATCATCCGTACTCGCTAACTAACATCAGCCTATCATTACTTTCAAAATTCCGAGGTGAAAGGTGGTTGCTGGTACACCAAATTGTCTCGAAGGTCTCGGTAAATGCAATATTAATTCAAGAAGATAAAGGTACACAATCTCCTATCTATTGCAAAATACAATTATACAAGGAAACTGCATAACTACATTGACATTGATATAAATTGCCCTAAATCTAAGGCTTTATTTTCAATGCCATCCAATTCTCGTAGTCACTATATTTTTATTACGCAATATTTTGCATAAACATGAACTGTCAGGAAGGCTAGCTAAACTGGTGTGCTATTTATACATCATGTCCTTTACAATTTTGAATTTAAGAAAATGACCTCTATAGATCTCTTATGTGTATAAGACAGATCTCTTGCGTGTAAAAGTAAATCTCTCATGTATAAAAAAAGGAGGGGTAGGTTATAAAACTAAAAACAAGTTTGTAAAGAGTAAAAAAATCAATTGACCCTAAGCGGGTAGTCGAATTTAGTGAATATGATATTATTTATCAGCCACGTACAACTATAAAATCACAAGTTTAGAAGATTTTATGGTTAATCTTAGCTTGAACATATTGCCCGAAGCTGAAAAGGCAGTACATGTTATTTTTGGGAGAATTCTCGGGATTTAGACCCTTCTACACAAGTGTTAAACGTCCCAGGTTTGGATAATTCTTAATGCATCTATTGGGAAGTAGTTAGACAATTCATAAAAGTTACATTATCACTAACAATGAAGTCGAGTATGAAGCATATGTTACAGGACTAGAATTAGCCGGGGAGGCTCAAAGCAAGAATGTTGATTTAACAATTGATCATATCCAAGAAAATTATGCAGCCCAAGAAAACCCTACAAATGTGCTAGTCTCGGATCAACTGCTAATACCATATACTGCGGAAACAACTCCAAGCTATTATTGAGAAATATTATTTCGGGATCAAACAATATCGGGATTGAGTCATCCCTTGCTTGGGTGATCCCTGATCCATTATCAATTAGAATGAAAATAAGAATCGAACTTTACCAAAGACAAGCACGTTCTCGACAACTCTGAGTGCGTCTCATCCCTGTACTACCTTGTTGAAGGAGAATTATATTTGATAATATTAAAGGGTCCAAAGATAAAATGCCACAAGTACCTAGACAACCAGAATATATGATGCGAGAAATTTATAAAGAAAAAAATGAAAATTACTCCGGTAATAAGGCTTTAAATTGAAAACTCATCAAAGCGAGTACGACTAGCTCAAATCAAAATATGACATGATACTCGGTAAATTTTGGAACCTCCGTAGGTCCCGAACAGAGTCAAAAATATTTGATGAAAAGAGATATGATACCGTCCCTATGTTTGAACTGGACCATTTGAAAGTCCATCAACATTGAAATTAGCTATCATGTCAGGGACTATTAAACTGAGAACTGTCAAATTATGATCCCAGTATTCGAGTTCTCATAACTCAAAACTTGAACACTAGGGAGATTACTTATACTTGAAGATTAGTCAATTTGACCTGACATTATAAGAAGTGATACAAACACTCAATTGCCTTGGGAGATGAATTCCTAAGAGTATTCTGACATTATTTTCCATCATCTCAACTCAGTTAGTTGTCTTGCTCATATCAAGCATAAACACTTCAAATAATTTTGAATCGTTTCTTCAAAAATACATATATGACACGTACACAAAAAGGATCGAGAACTCCATGTCAGAGTCAAGAATCCCACGATAAAAAAATGAGAGTTGAATATCAAAGTCAAGATAAATATATGCAAAATACAACCAGAATAAAGTTCACTTTGAATAAACGTGTGACTTATATTCGGTCCAATAACGACCATTCAAGTTAAAGATATAAGCCTTTCTTAACGACTGATTGTATTATCACTCAGATAGATTATCCCGTATATATTAATGGAAGTCTCAAATATTATTTCAAATATATATCCTTCTCTACTTGGAAGTATGTTCATATACTCCAATTTGGATTCAACATCGAATCAGATTAAATGTCTCTTCGGGACTCTTTTTTCCTTTGCCCGATTTTTGTCCCTATTAGGTTTTTTCGGCAACATTTTTAATGAGGCAGAGGCAAGGGTGAAAAAGGTAAAGTCTTCCACTTTCTGGTCACATAACAGTGAGTAACCGAAAAGTGGGGGGGCTATCTGTATTAGTAAAAAAATAGAATCACCACGTGGATCTTTTAAATGGTGACACATGTCAATAAAGTTATGAGAAAAGTAAAGAATGAAATGTAAAGATGATATGTGAAACACCCTCTCGACCGAGCATACTCATACCGTGCTTGTTAGTCTCAAAACTGACCATCATATAATAGCTCCAGATTAGTTAAGAGAGAATAGCTAATAATTAAAAATGAGGGAAGAATCGATCAATCCCGTATTACATAGGATTTACCATCATTATGACATCAGTTACAAATCAAGTATGTAACGCACAATAAATGCAATAAAGGGTTGTATCGGTCAGAACAAGGCAATCAATTAAGAGGCTGACTCAATAGGCATGGGATTGACTCAAATGTGAGTGACTCATCATTTATGAAATTAACTCATAAGTTACGGAATTAACTTATCAGTTATGGAATTCCAGCATTTACACAACTGTTACAAGTCTTCCAAAAGTAACCGATGGATTGAGTAAATGCTCATAATGGACCCATAATTTAGAGAGAATAGTTACTTAGATTTAGCCCTATAAATAGACCCACTTTTATCACCATTAAGGGAATCTAATTTTCTTGTATTCAATTATATACATTGTAATTCATAGCATCTTGCTCCCAAGTTACGCATAGTTCGGCCCTTCAATATCTGTTCGGCTAACATCCTATCAAGGATCATTCAATGTGAATTATTTCTTCTTTGCTGAACCAACAAGGTGGAACTCCACTAAACCACACACCTACAAGATCCCCTCAACACTCCTGTGGAAGTTCGCCTAGAAGGTCAACTTCACGCGCTGATGATCAGTAGGGAAACAACAAAATCGTGGAGCAAGACGCTCTAAAGCAATTGATTGCGGAACGTGTGAACAATGTGATACAAGATTTTGTCGGAGGATTACCCAATGCAGCGCAAACTCCTACACTTGTTAATATAGCAACATTGGAGAATCCGCGTTTGGAGAAAATTATGAAAGTGGAGACAATTCTAATGAATCTCGTGAGCGAGGTTCAGGTACTCCAAATAATTCTAATTTACAAAGTTTAGTGCTAACTTTGGAGAAACAGTTGAAGGAATTGAATGATTAGAGCAGACACTAGGTGTACCACCCGTAATCAAAGAGGTGGATATTGACAAGTATTCACAACAACCTTAGAATCCAAGTGCAACACCTTTACCAATTCCCAAAAAGTTTAAAATTGCTGATATTTCCAGGTATGATGGAACAACTGACCCTCGAGATCATGTAACTGCGATCACTACTGGCGTGAAAAGGCAACGACTTAACCAAATAGGAAATATAATCGACTTTGGTAAAAAAGTTTGGTGAAACACTCACAAAGGGAGCGTTAACATGATATTCTCTTTTACCCGAAATTCTATTGATTCTTTTGCTGAGCTTGCAGATTCATTTATAAAATCACATTTGGGAGCTCAAAAAGTTGAAAAATGATGGAAGACATCTTTAAGATTAAACAAAAGAGTACAAAATTGCTCAGGGAATTCCTAGATAGATTTCAGCGAGAGAGGATGATGTTACCTTGAGTACCTGATAACTGGGCGTCTATGGCATTTGTGAGCCACTTGAACGAGAAAAGTTCAGAAGCCACGAGGAGGCCGAAAGAAAATTTGCGAGAATTTCCACCAATAACTTGGAACGATGTGCACAATAGGTACAATACGAAGTTGCGGATAGAAGAAGATACGGTCGCACAACCAAGGGCCGATGAAAGGCCAGGATCCAGATGTTCAAAATCAGAAAAAGGTCCGATAAAAATAGGTACGAGCCATACATGGTACCTGTAGGTCCAGACTCTCGATCTAACCAGGAAAGTGGACGATTCAATTCAATACCAATGGAAAAAAGACACGAGTTCTTCATCCAGGATAAAAAAGGAACGAGATGCCAGAAGCAATGATTCCAATATGCAAGCAAGGATAGGAGATTACACCTTTAACATCATTACCTCCGAGTTAGTGGCTGTTTTAAAAGGTATGGGAGATAAGTACAGTGGCTTAAAGAAATGAGATCAGATCCAAGTAAAAGCAATCCATATTTCTAGTGCGAATTTCATAACGTTCATGGCCATAGAACAACTGATGTAGGCTTCTGCAAGGAGACGTCGAGCATTTTTTGAAGCAAGGCTATCGTACTGATCTCTTTTATGAGAAAGGAAGACAACCATGTATGAAGAACATACAAGAGCCCCCAAAACCTCCTTCACCAAAAAGAACAGTCAACGTAGTAACTAGTGAAGATGAGGTCAATGGATTAACATATGCAACCGCAAAAAAAGACATCAAAAGTCACGATCACTCACGGAATGCGAGTTCGCCAAGTCTTGGATGGCGACAGTATAACATTCGATGATGAGGATACGGATGGCTTGATGATTCCTCACGACGATGAACTAGTAATATCTTTACTTGTAAATCATACTAACATAAAACGAGTTTTGATTGATCTAGATAGCTCACTGAACATCATTTTACTAAGGGTGGTGAATGAAATGCAAGCTAATGATATAAGGTCATACAAAAAGCACGATCCTTGTTTGGGTTAGATAATTCAAGTATTATTACAAAAGGGGAAGTTGTACTTACCACATTTTCAGAAGGAGTTATCAAGGATACAAAGTTCTAGGTAATGGACGCGGACATGACCTATAATATAATTCAAGGAAGACCGTCGATTCATGATATAGGCGGTGTACCTTCCACATTGAATCAAGTTATCAAATTTCTTTAACAGTGGGGAATCCTCAAATCTGTGAAGACCAGCAAGCTTTAAGAAGTATCAACTTAGTGGTGATCGCAATCACGGTAGCCAATGATGTAGACGCAAAATAGCAATTAAAGAATTCGGTTGAGGACACTGTTACAAAAAACTCAACTGAAGACATGCAAGGTTAAACTGATGTTGTTTCGAGACCCGTTGTTATTCAAGAGCTAGAAGACAATGAAAATATTAAAACAACTACTGAGGAGCTCGAAGCTCTAATATTATTTGTCCACTGGCCAGACATAAAAGTTTACATCAGAGCAAATTTAAGCCTAGAAATGAGAGGTAAGTTAATGTAATTTTTACGAGGTAACGCAGATTGCTTTGCTTTGTTGCACTCAAATATGATACGTATACCACCGGAGGTGATAAATCATAAGCTGAATGAGGATCCTTCATACCCACAAGTTAAGCAGAAGAAAAGGAAACATGGGTCCATAAAAAATCAAGTGATCGGGGCTGAGGTACAAAATCTTTTAAAAATTGGTTCAATACGAGAGGTAAAGTACCTTGACTGGTTAGCTAATATTGTTGTGGTTTAAAAAAAAAAAAGGAAATGAGAGTTTACGTAGACTATTTTGATTTAAATAAGGCTTGTCCTAAAGATTCATTTCCCTTACCACATATAGATCAATTAATTGAGTCTTTTGCCGGTCATGAACTGTTAAGTTTTTGTCACACCTCGAACCTGGGGGGAGGGGGGGGGGAGGGGGGGCGAGATCGGCGCCCGGTGCCTCACCTATCCTTGTACCAACTTGTGACTAAGGGACTCTGAACATATAATGCCATTCTTTGGCCATAACAACATTGCAAGAAAATTTGTGAAGCAAAATATAAAACTAAACGAAAGTTAACGCTGAGTAAATATCAATATAATGCTAGGCCGACAAGGCCGTCATAACTACTATAGCTGACAAACCAACAAAATATACATACAAGGCCTACAAGCCCAACATACTGCACCAACTAACATGATATATCTACAAGCCTCTACTGATGGATGTAATCTAATCAGAATAGGGCCCCGACCAATAACCTATATACGTATATACACAAGATGTACACAAAACTATAGACTCGACCACTCAAAAGACGTGGAGCTTACTGATAAAGCTGAACTCGAGCAACACTTACTAAGAAGGTCTACCCGTCTGTCTGTCTGAACCTGCACGCATGAAATGTATCATCCCCAAAAAAGGGACGCCAGTATGAAATAAGGTACCGAGTATTCAAGGCAATAAAATAATTGAAAGATGAAACTGAACTGATAACATAATAACTGAAAGTAGCTGGGAGTCAAAGATGATTTAGAGATATACTTGCCTGCTGATACTGACTCAAATCGTCCGGCCCTAAAAGGCTCGGAATGTGTAACTGGTCCGCCGTAGTAGGCTCACTTATAGGTGCTCGGCCATACTAGGCTCTGTATCTCGTCCATGCTGGGATCGCTTATAGGCGCTCGACCGCAGTAGGCTTGGTATAATAACTTACCATCTGATAAGAGGTTTCCTAATAGGGTCCTGCCCACCGATTATAGCTCGATGGTGGGGAAAATACTATAATACTATATATATATATATATATATACTCTCCGTTCTCTTGACTGGAAGAAGACAATACTGAATTGAATATGACGTCCCAATAAGGGAAAAAACTGTAACATATGAGACTAGGATAATGTATATAAATTCGGGAGTATGAACTTATCTTTATTACTCATTATCAAACATATGTAGTTACGAGATCATGCCAAAATGAAGGAAGGGCTTAACCTTAAAATACATGAGACGATTCTCTTGACAATCCCTCTAACACACGTTTTCTACAAAGAACACATAATGGCGGATCGAAGTAGGCAAAATTTCGTATGATGTTCTTGAGAAATATTGCACTGCACTCCCTTAAAATTGCAGCATCTAACGTTGCTAAGATTCTAAAAGATCCTTCTTGAATTCGTTTCATAAAAATCACGTTACTAAGATGCAAATTACATTGCCATAAGCTTTGTACATGATTCATTATGATGTCTTGTTTGAGAAATACTTAGTAAGTAACTTTCTTCATAATGTAAGTAAGGCTTTTAAGATTATGGATTGTGGGCTCCACATCCTTTGTGATGACTAAGACACCAAGCTCTTTAGATGTGCCACCTTACTTTGTGAATTAAAGAGTCATTTGGTTGATTATCTCATGCTTCCACGTTTGGGGTTCAAGCTTATCCAAAATATCTTAATTAATTGCTTATCTTTCTCCAAAAATCTACAATTAATAAAATATCCACATAATTAAGAATTATCTCAAATTACTTATAATACTATTTACTTTTAACACACTTTATATATCTTACTGTCATGGTCATGTGGTACCTTGTATGGAATTAGTCCATAAATACCGAGTATTATTTCTTGGACCAAATTTTATTCCAAAATGTCAAACTTCGACGAAATTCAGTTTCGTTGATTTGCTTACCCTTTCACCTTCACGAATTTACTCATCACTTGTTTGTAAAATAACATAATGCTTATAATCTCAAAATAATCTCCCGAACTTACGTCGATTAACTTATGATGAAACTTTAACATACGAAAATGTGGGGTGTAACATCTCCTTTCCGAGCTTCCATCAATTTACTTATGGCGTACTTTCACATACGAAAACATAGGGTGTAAAAGTTTTTTTGACGCATGTTCAGGTTATAACCAAATAAATGGACCCTCTAGATGAAGAAATCACAAACTGGGGGGGCTTATTGTTACAAAGTCATGGAATTTGGCTTCAAAAATGCTGGAGCTACATATCAAAGGTTAGTAACTAAAATGTTCCATGAACATCTAGGAAAAACTATGGAAGTCTACATAGGCGGCATTGTAACGACCCGACCGGTCTTTTTTAGCTCTAGCACATCGTTCAACAATTTGAAGTCATGAGCATCTCCAATTCAGGTATTATGACTCGTGGGCATGATCGAAGTTGAATTTCGGAAAGTTCGGAGTCAAATTGGAAAGAAAATTCTCATTTCAGAAGCTTTAAGTTGGAGAAATTGACTAAGATTAGAATTTTGAGTAAACGACCTCCGAATAGGGATTTGAAGGTTCCTGCAGGTTTATTGATGATTTCGGACTTGGGCGTGCGTTCGGATCGGGTTTTGGATAAATTGGGAGCATTTCGGCGTATATTGTGGAAGTCAGCATTTTGAAGAAATTTCCTAAGTTTGTCTTGAAGTGCATTTCAGTGATATTGATGTCCATTTGGGATTCCGAGCCTGGGAATTGCTCCATATAGTGATTCTGGAGTTGGGAGCGCGACCGGAAGTGAATTCGAATGTCCGTAATTCATTTTGAAGTCATTTGGGTAAAGATAGAAATTTGAAGATTTTTGAGAAATCTGACCGGAAGTGGAAATTTTGATATCGGTGTCGGAATGCGATTCCGGAAGTTAGAGCAGGTCCATAATGGCAAATATGACTTGTGTGCAAAATTTGGGGTTAATCGGACCTGATTTGATAAGTTTCGGCATCGGATGTGGAAGTTTGAAACTTCAAGTTCATAAAGTTTGAATTTTAGTGCAATTCATGATTTCGACGTTATTTGATGTGATTTGAGGCATCGAGCAACTCCTCATTATGTTTTGGAATAGGTTGGTGTAATTGGATGGGGTCCCGGGGCCCTCGGGTGGATTTTGGGTGGTTAATGGATCAAGTTTGGAGTTTGAAAAAGTGTTGAGATTGCTGTGTGCGGCTTTGGCGCCGCAGGTGCGAGATTTTGGTGGCTTGGTTGGGAGTGCAGGTGCGATGTAATTTCCGCACCTGCGTAGTTGCATATGCAGACAATGGGGCGCAAGTGCGAGTTTTGGTTGGAGCTGAGGAAGACGCAGGTGCGGGAGTTTGGGCGCACCTGCGGGAGCGCAGGTGTGAAGATTAGATCGCAGGTGCGAAAATAGGCCTGGGCAGAATGTTTTAAAACCGAGATTCTTGGCTCATTTTCTCCCATTTTTCTTTGGTTTGGACGACTTTGAGGAGATTCAAGAGGGATTTTCATCATGCATTACTAGGTAAGTAATTTCTTCATGTTTTTAAGTTAAATACAAGATTTATGCATGGAATTAGACATGAAGATTAGTAGGAAATTGGGATTTTGGAGGGAAAACCTAGAAATTGTAATTTAGATTTTTACCACGAATTGAGCATGAATATTTGAGTAAAATGATATATTTGAGTTAGTAAAGCTATGGGTAGAGTTTATCTTCGAGAAATTTCAGAATCCGGGCACGTGGGCCCTAGGGCATTTTGGTCAATTCCTTGAGCGGAGATAGGAGTTTATATAATTTGAATTGTTAACAAATATTAGAGTATATTCTCATTGGGTTGCCGTTATTTGGTTAGATTTGGGGCAGTGTGCATCAATTGGAATCCTCGAAAGGGCTTGGGAGCCGGTTATGGAATTTCGGAGCGAGGTAAGTCTCCTTTCTAACTTTGTTAGGGGGAATTGTCCCCCTAGGTAAACTAATTAAACATGCACTACTATCTGTGGGGGCTACGTACACACGAGGTGACGGGAGTCTGTGCGTAGCTACTATTATGCCATGTCCGGGTAGTCTAGGACCCACTAGCATGCTTTACTTGTCATACTTGTGACTTTGTCAATAAAATATCATGAGATCCTGCAAATAATATTTGACTGATAATGTTATTGAATTGGTAATTTATTTCCTAAGAAGGCTAGAGTGTACCTTTCTTAATCATTTAGAAAGAGAATTGATTCCTCCGTGGATAATTGTATTCCTGATAAGGTTATATTATTGAATATTATTAAACTTGGCAAATGAGTTTCAAAACAAATATTTAAATGCTATTTTTTTCGTGTTCCTTTAAGAAGAATTTTACCACTTTCCTGGTTCACTTCTCTCTTGATAAAAACGTGGACTTATTGTGTGAATATGTGTATCTATGGGTGCCTGAGTCGCATGTATGATTCACGAGCAGGATAACCCTGTATTTATGTGTATCTATGGGTGCCTGAGTCGCATGTATGATTTGCGAGTAGGATAACCCTGCATTTATATATAACCGCGTCGCATGATCGATTCGCGATCGGGGCAGATAGATGCATCTATGGTTCGAGCCGTTCGACCCTCGGCAATGCACATTTTATTATTGTTGGTCCGCACCGTTTGACCCTCGGCACTTTGTTTGCGCATGATAAATGCTTTGTATTTCTTGTGATTTATACATGTTTATCAGCCTAAGGAAGTTTGTAATGGCCAGTTAAGAAAAAGAAGAATTGATGTGTAAAATGTGAAACAAGTCCGATGTTTCCTATCTCTGATTATGATTTAAATTGTCAATTGAAATGACGAAGATTTAAAGTGTTAAATGTTGAAGAAGTTGTTATTATTTATTCCTGATTTTAATAAATTGCCTATGACACTCATGCTTAGTGTCTCACTTGATTATACTAAATTGACTTCTAGCAAGTGTCTAATTCGACCTCTCGTCACTACCTCTCTGAGGTTAGGCGGGATACTTACTGAGTACACGTTATTCTCGTAGTCATGCTACACTTGCTGTGCATTTTTATTGCATAGGTACTTTCACAACAATGTGGACGACTTGGAGACTTAGGTGAGCTGCATCATCCGGAGGCGACCCGTAGCCGACAGAGTCTCCCTCATATTGTATTTATTTTCATTTTAAGTTCCTTGTCCAATTTGTATTTCGGACAAGCTTTGTAGTATTTGTGAAATTCTTATAATTTGCTCATGTACTTGTGTCACCGGGTTCTATGATGTGTTTGGGATGTATTTTATAAAAATGGAATATTAACTGTCGTATTTACTTAGCGGATTTTTATTCAGTTATTATGTAATAAAGTGAAAGGTAATGATTTCAAAAATGCTAAAACAGGAAATTTAACTCAAACATTTAATGATTGGCTTGCCTGACAGTGGTGTCCGGCGCCATCACGATCTTATGGATTTTGGGTCGTGACAACATGGTATCAGAGCTCTAGGTTCCCTTAGGTCTCAGGAGTCATGAGCAAGTCAAGTAGAGTCTTGCGGATCGGTACGGAGACGTTTGTACTCTTTTTCGAGAGCTACAGGGGTATTAGGAGTACTTCACTTCTTGATTCCTCATCGTGCGATTTGATTCCTTCGAGGATTATGCCTAAATTTCTTCCTACTCAATCTTATACGCCGCGAAGCACTTGCTGTGAATCGGGAATTTGAGGAATTGAAATGGTGCTACGGATATGATGCACGATATTTTCCATGTGTAATTGGTTGGGGCTATTGTTGTGGCCCTGCAGAAGGATAATGTGTTGTTTCAGCTCAGTAGTTGTGTTTCTGAGAGCCTTAAGGCTATGCTCAGGTAGTGATGATGCTTACGGTTGGTTATCGCGCGATGTCAATATGATGATAGAATGATTGCCCATATGTTGGGGGTGATGAATGGCTTGAAGGGAGGTCTTCTCAGGGTGTGATTTCAACATTTCAGCATTTTAGTTCTGGCAGAGGAAAGGCAATTGGACTACAAATGGTCAGGTTTGAGTTGACAAGTAGTAAGATTTGGTGTTTTCTAGTGAGGTGGAATATTCACCTATGATGTGGTATCGTTGTTTTGATCATATAGAATGTGTTAAGTTCGTTAGTGTTATAACTCTTCGGTTGCATTGGGTCAGAGTGTTGTGAAGTAGTATCGGTGAAGTGGTTTTCAGAGATCATGGTGCGTGGTGGTTCAGGACTGAATAGTTATTTCTAATGAAGGCAGCTCGAGAAAGATGATCCTCGGAGAGTTGAAGTCGTGGTGATCTGCTGGTTTAAGAGCTACAGAGAATGTTATTGAATTGGGCAGCATACGACGAAGCAAGTCAGGTGGTGCTTCAAGGAATCAAGTTAACCAAAGTGGGAGAATGGCGGCATAATGGTGAATTAGAAGATTTTGTAGCGTGTTTAGTAGATGTCCATGAAGAGCGGACGGACTGGTAAGGTTGGTGAATGAGAGCAAGCTTAGGATGGGGTATTGATGTTGCAGAGAGTGTGCATTTCAGTGTCGTTAGAAGGTGTCAGTTGATGATTTCCACAGATGGGTTATCCCCTATGAATAGGTTAGCGGTTGCATGGTTGGCAAGTTTCTGCGAGGGGTTTTGGTGGCTATTCGGTAGGAGGCAGAATGTGTGAATGGTGCTAGAGAATTTGATTGTTTAGGGAATGATGGCAGGGGAATTCGAAACAATTGGACAGATTGGTTAAACAAAATCATGCTAACAAAGGAAAAAGGATCTCAGCAGGGTCAAGAGTGGTGCCAGGAGTAGCTTCGAGCTAAGTGGGGGAGTCCCACCACCTGCAATTGGGTTGTAGGATTGTGTTCTCATGGGGTTACGGATTGTCGGAGTGTTGGCAAGTTATTACAACTAAGGGGAAATGAGTAAAATGGTGATTGTGCGTGGGATTTTATGAATGTGTGCAAAGGTTGACCCTGTTGGACCAAGGTTAGGCTTTGAAATATTCAAAATTTATGCTTAAGGCAATAGGCGAGTTGTAAGGGTAGTGACTCAGTCACATAATTCACTGAGAGGATGTTCATGTGCTAGAAGAGCCTTGGAGTTGATTGTGTTCGGGTCCAGTTAGAGTGGGTGACTCTCAGCAGCGGTCCCAGTAAATTCAAAGGTTAAGAATGCGACGTTTAAGGGTTTCAGGCAGCAGTATGATTACAAATCAACCTTATGCAGCATAATTTCAGAGAAAGGGAAAATGGTTGGAGTGCTTCATGTTATTTTTAGCATGCATGATAGTATTGGTGGAGTAAGAGAGATAAACTCCGGATTTGTAGAAATATTATCAGGATGGGTATATCGGTGGGAGATGTGAATGCGCACAAGGAGGGTATGAGACGGTTTGTGGGCTCGAGAAAGCATGGTCTCGTGAATCAAGGCCACTCGGGATGAGTGAGGATTGAGTTTGCTATGAGTTGAATGGGGTTACTATTATTTCTAAGGCAGTTAAGGATGATTAAACGAAGATAGATTGATTAGCCATAGTTGAAATGACACATGTGCGGCAGTGATCAGTTTCGTCAGTGTGATTGAGTTATGCGTGTGTTTTGCATAGTGTGTGCGAGGTTTGACAGCCGCCGTAACAGCTTTGATTTGGGAGCATCCGAGTGCTATGGCCTGTCAGGTGTAGACGGATCCCGGGGGGCTTATGGTGGTTCAGACCACTACTTAAGGATTTGCATGTTGGGTGATCGTGAGAATTCACTTGAGTGTTGTTATTGTTATCTTGAACTAATGTAAGTAAAAGGTTTCTATATGATGAAGTGTTCACCCTATTAGTGGTTCAGAAGTTATGATGGAATTCTTGCGTTATCTTATATTGGCATGTTAGGTGCGGTAAACATTGTGTAACTGGGAAGTAAGAATCGAGATTGCAGTTCCGTGTTAACAAGGATGTCATGAGCTCGGATGAGCAATAAAAAGTGATTTGAAAGTTCAGAGTAAGCTGGTGTTATCTTCAGCGTCACCTGAGATAGATATTCGGTGAAAGAGGCTTTGTACCCTGGTCATAGGTTCTTGATGTATTTTGCAGCGTTACGGTGGTCAGTGGTGGATGTGCAGACTTTCTGCCTTGTGTGGAAGGTCGTGGGAGCGTGACCACGGGAAGATGGTATAAGTGTAACATGTCGTCACCTGATTGATTGAAGATTTAGACCAAGTATAAGGAAGTGCAATATTTCTTGTTTGAAAATTTATGCTAGGAAGGTGTTCGGTCCAGCTGGTTGTGGATTGTGGGGTGTTGTCCCGGCTATGATGGTTGTTCTTGCATGTTATGATAGGAAATAGGTTATTTTTGACCCAGGTAAGGCTATCAGCCTAGTTCATTGCGAGAAGAATCGGCCTGAAGTGTATGAATGGATTTAAACAAGATTATGGGCTTCATGCGAGTCAGATGTGTTTATTTCAGTATGGCGCTCCTCAAGGAGGGGTGTTTGAATATCAGGTGTTGTTCCGTCTTCGTCAAATTCATGTGATGTTATGATTATGACGTGTGAGTTGTGAAACGACTTGATAATTTCTTATCTGTTGAGGTCTCGCGTAGTGATGATGTTATGTGAGCAGGACAACTCTTGAGATTCAGAGTATATATATATATCGCACCTAAGGTGTGCTTAAGTTTTGTAGAATATGGTTTCATCAGTCTCCCCAGGTGGTATTGTGCACTTAGCGTGCTTGTGACCGATATTCAGTAATTTGTAATAGTGAGCAATTCAGCTCCGTGTATATTTCCTTATGTGAATTTTATGATGGGATCGGGTGGCACGCCGTCACGGGTATGTTATTTGGATTGGGTTGCGCGCCACAACAGTGTGATGATGAGTAAGGTTCCTATATTTATTTTTCTTGTGTTTTACTTCCGATTTTTCGAGAAGAGTTCGTTATAAGTTGCATGAGTTGAGTAGTCTTTTCTTGAGTAATTTGTTTGTGTATCATGTTTGAGTTATGGCCTATCGGCACGTTGTGGAATCATGTGAGACTGTCAGTTATGTTTGGGGTGATTTATTGTCTGAGCAGTTTATACTGGGTGAGACGAGATTATCAGATCAGGGATCAGTGCGATAAGGTTATGTGAAGTGTATATTAAAGAACAAATTCCAACAGTTGGTTCATAATGAGGTGATGATTCTAGTCAGGAGGAGAGATTCAATTATTTGTTGACTCTACAGTTGGTTGTGAAATTCTATACATCTCCTCTGTTGTGATGGTATCATAAGAGTTATAGAAGGACCTATATGTATGTCATGAGGTGCACCAGGAGCATCCGATTCATGAAAATTTTGGTTATTAAGATTCAAGGAACGTCATTGTGGTTAGATGATGAATTTTGCGGTGCATGATGCTAATTTAGCAAAGGTATGCAGTCGTGTTCTGGTATATCGTGTGGTGGGTGATACGGTGTTTATATATTGGAACTAGGCCTGGCCGAGAATTTCAGGTATTGGAATTGGGTAGCACGGGCAGGTGCACAAGGTGTTAGACAGTGATTTCAGATAACTCCAGAGCAGTTCTTAGCACGTTCGAGGATGAACGTCAGTTTAAGTGGGGGAGAATGTAACGACCCGATTGGTCGTTTTGAGCTCTAGAGCGTCGTTCAGCGGTTTGAAGTCATGAGCAGCTCCAATTCAGGTATTAAGACTCGTGGGCATGGTCGGAGTTGAATTTCGGTAAATTCAGAGTCAAATTGGAAAGAAAATTCTCATTTCAGAAGCTTTAAGTTGGAGAAATTGACTAAGATTGGAATTTTGAGTAAACGACATCAGAATCAGGATTTGAAGGTTCCTGCAGGTTCGTATGATGATTTCGGATTTGGGCATGTGTCCGGATCGAGTTTTTGATAACCCGGGAGCGTTTCGGCGTATATTGTGGAAGTCAGCATTTTGAAGAAATTTCCTAAGTTTGTCTTGAAGTGAATTTCAGTGATATTGATGTTCGTTTGGGATTCCGAGCCTGGGAATAGATCCGAATGGTTATTCTGGAGTTGGGAGCGCGACCGGAAGTGAATTCGGATGTCCGTAGGTCATTTTGAAGTCATTTGGCTAAAGGTAGAAATTTGAAGGTTTTTGAGAAATCCGACCGGAAGTGGAAATTTTGATATCAGGGACGGAATGCGATTCTGGAAGTTGGAGCAGGTCCGTAATGTCGAATATGACTTGCGTGCAAAATTTAGGGCCAATCGAACGTGATTTGATAGGTTTTGGCATTGGATGTGGAAGTTTGAAACTTCAAGTTCATAAAGTTTGAATTTTAGTGCGATTTGTGATTTCGACATTATTTGATGTGATTTGAGGCCTCGAGCAAGTCCGCATATGTTTTGGAATAGGTTGGTGTAATTGGATGGGGTCCCGGGGGCCTCGAGTGAATTTCGGGTGGTTAACGGATCAAGTTTGGAGTTTGAAGAAGTGCCGAGATTGCTGTCATCTGGTGTGACCGCACCTGCGAAGATTTGGCCGTAGGTGCGGCTTTGGCGCTGCAGGTGCGAGATTTTGGTGGCTTGGCTGGGAGCGCATGTGAGATGTAATTTCCGCACATGCGAAGGTTCATATGCGGACAATGGGGCGCAAGTGCGAGCTTTGGCTGGAGTTGAGGAAGCCACAAGTGCAGGAGTTTGGGCGCACCTGCGGGAGCGCAGGTGCGAAAATAGGCCTGGGCAGAATGTTTTAAAACCGAGATTCTTGGCTTATTGTCTCCCATTTTTCTTTGGTTTGGACGACTTTGAGGAGCTTCAAGAGGGATTTTCATCATGCATTACTAGTTAAGTAATTTCTTCATGTTTTAAAGTTAAATGCAAGGTTTATGCATGGAATTAGACATGGAAATTAGTAGGAAATTGGGATTTTGGAGGAAAAACCTAGAAATTGTAATTTGGATTTTTACCACGAATTGAGCATGAATATTTGCGTAAAATGATATATTTGAGTTAGTAAAGCTATGGGTAGAGTTTATCTTCGAGAAATTTCGGAATCCGGGCACGTGGGCCCGAGGGCATTTTGGCCAATTCCTTGGGCGGAGATAGGAGTTTGTATAATTTGAATTGTTAACAAATATTAGATTATATTTTCATTGGGTTGCCGTTATTTGGTTAGTTTTGGGGCATTGTGCATCAATTGGAATCCTCGGAAGGGCTTGGGAGCCGGTTATGGAATTTCGGAGCGAGGTAAGTCTCCTTTCTAACTTTTGTGAGGGGGAATTGTCCCCCTAGGTAAACTAATTAAACATACGCTACTATCTGCGGGGGCTACGTACTCATGAGGTGGCGGGAGTCCATGCGAGCTACTATTATGCCATGTCCGGGTAGTCTAGGACCCACTAGTATGCTTTACTTGTCATACTTGTGACCTTGTCAATAAAATATCATGAGATCCTGCAAATAATATTTGACTGATAATGTTATTGAATTGGTAATTTATTTCCTAAGAAGGCTAGGGTGTACCTTTCTTAATCATTTAGAAAGAGAATTGATTCCTCCGTGGATAATTATATTCCTGATAAGGTTATATTATTGAATATTATTAAACTTGGCAAATGAGTTTCAAAACAAAGATTTAAATGCTATTTTTTTCGTGTTCCTTTAAGAAGAATTTTACCACTTTCCTGGGTCACTGCTCTCTTGATAGAAACGTGGATTTATTGTGTGAATATGTGTATCTATGGGTGTCGGAGTCGCATGTATGATTCGCGAGCAGGATAACCCTGTATTTATGTGTATCTATGGGTGCCTGAGTCGCAGGTATGATTCGCGAGCAGGATAACCCTGTATTTATGTATAACCGCATCGCATGATCGATTCGCGAGCGGGGCAGATATATGCATCTATGGTTCGAGCCGTTCGACCCTCGGTAGTGCACATTATATTATTGTTGGTCTGCGCCGTTCGACCCTCGGCACTTTGTTTGCGCATGATAAATGCTGCGTATTTCCTGTGATTTATACATGTTTATCGGTTTAAGGAAGTTTGTAATGGCTAGTTAATAAAAAGAAGAATTGATGTGTAAAATGTGAAATATGTACGATGTTTCCTATCTCTGATTATGATTTAAATTGTCAACTGAAATGACAAAAATTTAAAGTGTTAAATGTGGAAGAGGTTGATATTATTTATTCCTGATTTTAATAAATTGCCTATTACACTCATGCTTAGTGTCTCACTTGATTATACTAAATTGACTTCTAGCAAGTGTCTAATTCGATCTCTCGTTACTACCTCTCTGAGGTTAGGCGGGATACTTACTGAGTACACGTTATTCTCGTAGTCATGCTACACTTGCTGTGCATTTTTATTGCAGAGGTACTTTCACAGTGATGTGGCCGGCTTGGAGACTTAGGTGAGCTGCATGTTCGGAGGTGATCCACAGCCGACAGAGTCTCCCTCATATTGTATTTATTTTCATTTTAAGTTCCTTGTCCAATTTGTATTTCGGACAAGCTTTGTAGTATTTGTGAAATTCTTAGAATTTTCTCATGTACTTGTCTCACCGGGTTCTGGGATGTATTTTATAAAAATGGAATATTAACTGTCGTATTTACTTAGCGGATTTTTATTCAGTTATTATGTAATAAAGTGAAAGGTAATGATTTCAAAAATGCTAAAACAAGAAATTTAACTCAACCATTTAATGATTGGCTTGCCTGACAGTGGTGTCCGACGCCATCACGACCTTATGGATTTTGGGCCGTGACAGGCATGTTGGTAAAATCTACACAAGCAAGGGATCATTTTCAACACTTGTGAGACACCTTTGAGATTCTCCGCAAGTACAATATGAAGTTAAACCCGAAAAAGTGTGCTTTTGGCATGGCTTCAGCTAAGTTTTTAGGTTTCTTGTTTCTAATAGATGTATTGAAGTGAATCGCGCACATATCAAAGCTATTGAGGAGATACCAGATATACTCACGAGCAATAAAGAAGTGTAGAGATTAACAGGAATGGGAGCAGCTCTGGGAAGATTTATATCAAAGTCATCGGAAATTTTTTTTAAATTCTTTTCAGTGCTGAAAAATCAAAATCAGTTTGAAAGACCAACGAGTGCCAGCAAGCTCTCAAGGACCTGAAGACGTATCTATCAAACCCACCTTTATTGGCCAAATCAAAATAAGGTGAAAGATTTCTCATTTACCTTGTTGTGTCAGAAGTGGCGGTAAGTGCGGTGTTGGTACGAGAAGATAAAGGTAAACAATCCCCAATTTATTATGTTAGTAAGTATTTACTAGATGCTGAGACACGATATCCACACCTAGAAAAACTCGTGTTACCGTTAATTATGGCATCTAGGAAGTTACGACCTTACATTCAATGTCATCCTATTTTTTTTATAACTGCTTTCCCCTTAAGAAACATACTGCTTAAACAGGAATTATCAGGTAGACGATCTAAATGGGCGATAGAACTCAGTGAGTATAATATCATATATCAGTCTAGAACTATAATAAAATCGTAGGTGTAAGCAGATTTTGTAGTGGATTTTAGGACGAATTTAGTTCCTGAGGCAGAGAAAGTACTACAGGGGTTAAACGGAGCTAATTCGGGGACTTAGACCTTGTTTACTGACGGTTCCTCAAATGTTAAAGGAGAAGGTTTAGGAATTGTTCTAATTCCACCTTCTAGAGAAGTCATAAGACAAGCAATAAAATTTAATCCAATCATTAACAATGAGACACAATATGAAGCTGTTATTGCAGGCTTGGAATGGTCACAAGAACTTGGTATCAAACAAATTGTTATCAAAAGTGACTCGCCACTGGTGGTAAATGAAATGCAGGGGCCTTACGTGGAAAGAGAGACACGAATGCAGTAATACCTGCAAAAGGTACAAGAATTTCTCAGACAATTCTAGACATGGAAAGCCGTGTAAATACCCAGGGAGGAAAATGCACGCGTGGTTGAAAATCTCGCGTCTGTCGCGTATGTAACAATTGAAGAAAATGTTATTGTGATACATTTGTTTCATTCGACACTCGATCAAACCAACAGTGAGGTAAATTTTAATAATTTAACTTTGGATTGGACAAAGGAATTTGTGAACTTTTTGCAGTATGATATCTTGCCTGAAGATAAGAAGAAGTCACAATTGCTACGACAGAGAGCTTCTTGGTATTGCTTAATTCATGGAAATTTATATCGTAAGATTTTTGGTCGACCTTTAGCATGGTGCATCGGTCCATCACAAACGGAGTATGTAATGAGAGAAGTACACGAGGAGCATTACAGTAATCACGCCGGGGTCGTTGGTGAAAACATTAATAAGAGCAGGATATTGTTGGCCAAAAATGGAAGAAGAACCAGAAAACTTTGTAGCTAGGTGCGACAAATGTCAACGATATGCCAACAACATGCACTGATTGGCAGAGCTGATGCACTAAGTTATTTCACCATGGCCCTTCATGAAATGGAGCATGGACGTCGTATGACCGTTTCCCCAAGCTAAATGAAAGGTACAATTTCTATTAGTTTTAACAAATTATTTCTCAAAATGGGTAGAAGCAGGAGCGGGGAAAAGACGTTAGGGATTTCATTTGGAAATAAATTATATGTTGATTTGGAGTTCCAAAGGAAATTGTATGTGACGATGGACCACAGTTCATAGGTGCAAAAGTCACACAATTCTTTCAAAGTTGGCAGATCAAACGAATTACATCCGCATCTTACAACCATGCGGCCAACAGACAAGTTGAATCGACAAATAAAGTTATTATCAATAAATTAAAGAAGATATTAGAAGAATCAAAAGGCAAATGGTCAGAAGTACTACTAGGGGTGTTATGGGCTTATCGAACAACTGGAAAAACTAGTACGGGTGAGTCTCCATTATCACTTGTATATGGTGTAGACGCTTTCGTTCTGGTGGTGATAGAAGAACCAAGTACGAGGTACATGCATGCCACTAAAGAGGCAAATAAGGAAGAGTAGCAGGTAAATTTGGATTTATTAGAAGAAAGGAGAGAAGCAACACCAATTCAAATGGCAGCTCAAAAACAGATGATTGAACGATATTACAACATAAAATCTAATTTGAGGTACTTCAATATTGGGGACTTCGTCCTCAAAAAGATGTTCCGATCAACAAAAGCGGCAAAGTCAGGAAAATTGAGCCCAAATTGGGAAGGCCCACATAGGATTCGAGGCTTCACTGGAAAAAGAGCATACGAGTTGGAAACCATTGATGACAAGGTACTACCATCGAACTGGAATGCGGTCCTCTTGAAGACGTATTACTTCTAGACGAGGAAAATACCCATAGTCAGGTATCACACACGTTCAATTTTATTTTGTTCATTTGTATTTTACTAACCATTTTAGATGATATGCAAAATGCTGGCTCATACCAAATGATGATATTAAACCCGAAGACAGGTGAAATACTGAATTATTCCTGGTCTAGGTTACAATTTTTCTGATGGGAAAATGGTAATGCAGTCATCATGTAAGTAATTATCTCTGAGTCCCGTTCGTATTTTCCTTTTCAGGGAATGGACCAAACAAAATGAGTGATCCAATGTCGAGATTTCATACTTCAAAACTCCAATACTGGGGGGGGGGGGACTATGCATATATAAGGAAGGAAAAGGAACCAAAGTCATAGTTCAGTCTGAATCAAAAACCTTGAAGAAACAACCTTGCAAACTTTTCAAAAAAGTTCGAACTTGCAAAAAAGATGCAAGATATTCCCACGAGTTTTTAGGTCAAGGCCATAAATTTAGTCACCGGATAATAGACTCGAATTAGTAAACCTGCTACAATGAAAGTAGTTATGAAAATGATGTACACAATTCATTTGAAAATTCAAAACATAAAACATCCTCAAATTATTTCTCTTTTCATGTCTACTTTATGTTTCATATATTTTCACCAATATCATCTTCATCAGTGTCATTAATATAAAAGGCCTTCTTTTATAAAAACTCGTGTAAATCGAAGTCACGGTCTATTAAAGCATTTTTAAGTGCAAGAGAAAGTTCAAAGACAGAGGCAGCAAAAACAAACCTTCCAAAAAGTTGTCAAAATAAGAAAAAATCGACATAAGAGAGTTCTAAGCAAAAACCAACAAACATGTACTTTGCTTAAATAATATGGAAAAACTAAGGAGAATCAACAACGGGGGAAGAGGGATAAACTTGGGGAAAAGAGGCCTGAACATCAGCCCTGCTAGGAACAAGTCCATCTACATCACCCTTAGAACCTTCATCTTCAGGAGTGGAAAAGCTTTGACGTTGCTGAGTTTGTTCAATTTCTTCTCTGGTCTCAACAATCTCAGCGTTAAGGTTAAAACCTTCCTGGTTAGCTTTAGTTTAAGTCTCAAGGCGAGTGTTCAGAAAAGCCCAGCTAACATCCAGCGATAACTTATCCTCGAGGGCCTCATAATCCTTCCCCTACTGAAAAATTTTCAGCTCTCAACTCTTCTTTTTTTTCTTCTGAGGCTTCATAAGCTATCTTCAAAGGAGCAAAAGAACTTTACAAGAACTAAATTTTATCTGTAGAGGTGCAAAGATCTTCTTGAGCTTGGATAAGCATTTGAACCAATTCACCCGCGTAAACCTCTTTTTGGTTTAGGAGTTCTTTCAAACCTCTTATCTCTTCAGTCGCCTTGGAAAGTTTTTTAGAAAAATAGGACTCCAATTTATACTTATCCTTATAAGCATGACTTGAAGAAGCTTTTAGAACCACTAACTCAGCGGATACCATTCTCGTCTGTTGTGCCAAAGCTTCTTTCTCTTCTGCAAGAACGTCCTTTTCCAACTGAGGACCTTCAAATAGTTCTCTCTAGTTATCAGCCTCAGTACTTAAGTCGATTATTTTTTGATCAGTACTAGAGACTCTTTTCATAAGCTCCGTGCCTATCAAATTAATGTACAAAAAAGAACGAGAGTTAAAAATGAGGAAAAGGAACAAAGGGAATGCAAGTAAATTTACACCTTAAGAGAAGAATGAACAATGTCATTCATTAAGGTTAAGGAGATATGACCCTCTAACATCTTCTTCTCAACGGGTCCTAACAACGGCTTTAACCACACGTCAGCTTGTCCAAAATTCCTCAATAAATTTCCACCCTCGGGGACTTCAATCACAATCTTTTTCATTTCCCTATTGCTACTAGAAGTCTCAGCTTCTAGACGAGAAGCAGCAGTGGGAGTGACCACTGGAGTAACACCAGGAAAAGATACAAGGGGGTTAACAGTAGATAAAACTGGAAGGGAAGCAAGTGTCAATTCTTCATAAACAGGCCCGAGGCATTCTTCACCCTCAAAGCTATGGGCGGATAACCTTTCAATAAGGCTTGATGGGGGATTAACTTTATAAGCTCATCAATGAGTCTGAAGGGAATTGAACTATATGGGAGATCACGAGAGACAAGGGTTTCATCATCAGAAATCACGCGTCTCCTGACACGCAATTTTCTCACCAAAGAACCTTCTCCTACCTGCTCTTCATCATCATATCCACAGGATTTGACAATTTTCCTCTTGGAGGAAGAAGCACTCAAAATACGTTCTTGGGCAAGACTTACAGAAAGCTTGGTTGATGGAACTGATCCGGGGCTAATTCCATGAATAGCAATCCTTACTAAAAAGGGGTGGGGGTGGGATGGGGTAGGGGGGCGATGTAAAACTTATTTTATAAACAACTAAAAGATGAGAGAAACTACAAAGATGAAGAGTACCGTGAGTTTTCACTTTCAAACCGAATTTCTGTGAAAAAAATTTCCAAGATCTTTTGTCCATAGGAACAACAGTCCATATTTTTTCTACCCAAGCACAAAAGTCATGAATTTGTTTGAAGACTTTCATGGTTGCTGAAAAAATGGATATGTGGTTATATGAAGGAATTCAAGGCATCAAAGGAAAAAAAATCTTACGTGCAAACTTCCATCTTTCTGGAAAATGCATATTTTCTTCACCCACTAACCCACTAGTGGGGGCAACAACAAAGCGGGCGCGCCAGCCACGGTCACGGTCATCCTCGAGGCTAACTAAAACTCTTTTACTTTTAGCCACGAGGAAAAAGACCCCTTCACGAAACATCTTGAGGGAGTAAAGATGAAGTAAGTGACGAAAGGTAAAAGGAGCGAAAACCAAATTTGACAAATAGCTAAGCATGCCACAACCCTCCACACGATGGGACCGATCTAGCCAAGGCAAACATTAAAATAATGACAAAACTCGATGATTACTGGATCAATGGGAGGATTAATCCCTAAAGTGAAAAGGTAGGTATAAACGAAAGAAATGCTAGCATAGGAAGAGGTGATTCTTTGATTGGCACCAGGGACTAAAACTGGAAAATCTGGTTTCCAATGACATTCTCATCGAACTAAAGAAAGAAGACCAGGAGTGATGAAACATGAATAACGTTCAACAGGGTTAATGTAAGCTATAGAAGAAACTTGATTCTTCATGGTCTCACGACCTGACACAAAAAAGATTCTTGAGGAAAATTCTCAGAAATCGTAGGCTCACGCATAGGTTTGTTCAGGTCCCTATTTCTAGAAAAAGATCTAGGGGTCAAAGGAGCCCTAAGTCTAGAAGAAAATAGACTTCCAAAACTACTTTGAGAAGTAGAACCACAAGTAGATAGAGAGAACCAAGGTGGAGAAGTCTACCACCTCTCCTACTCCTAGTAGGGGCAGTAGAAGGAGTAAGCTCTTCGATGATCATAAGATTGCAAGGGTCTGGTGTTAACGAAGACATGTTTAACAAAGGAAATACAGAGGAAAGGTACATAAATATGAAGAAGGGTTAAGATGGTGGATACAAAAAGACGAAGGTTTTGATAAATCAAAAAGGGCGAAGTATTTATAAGGAGATAGAATCATTGTTAAAATCGGTCATTATGAAGTGTCATAATGGAATCGTCACTGCGTGAGTGATGCAGCCGCAGAAAAAATCCTAAAAAATGTTGAGAAACTACAGAACAAATCATAAGAAGCCACGTGGTACGGGCATTAAATTAATGTGACCTACGTCACATTGATTCTGAAGGAGGCATAATCATACTCGAGAAACGGTGACAAAGAATTCCCACCATAATAACTTACCCTTTCCCGAATATTTAGAAAGTGGGGGGGGGGACTATTTTTATTGGTGGAAAAAGAAATGACACGTGGGCTGTCAACAAGTGGGACGGGCATGATACGTGGAACATCGATGTAAGGACAAATAGCGTTCTTAATTAGACGAGTTAAAGAATGCGGACAAGGCATGGGAGAAGCACCCATGGGGTTAAATTGAGGAAAACACCGGACCTGACAGCTGTAAAAGGACAAACTGGAACAAAATGAACAAAGACTCTAAAGAAGGATACACGAACATGTCATAAATAAGGAAGTGATTTCAGTGCAATTACAAGGAATCTTTAGTCATAAATGTTTCCGTTACGGTTGAACATGGTAAAGAGTAATCGATGTAATTAATACCATTAGTGAGACAAAATTAAATAAGGCAATCGTTATAATTGTATGCTCCTATATAAGGACTGGAATCTCATTTATAATGGCAAGTAACGATTATTATTGAAATTCGTACAGTTATTCTTTGCTTTACTCTCAATGCTATAAGCCGTAATTTTGGGAGTGATTACTAGTTCATTTCTTATCTTCTTTGTTAATTATTTTCATTCCTTGATCTATTCTTCAAAAATTATTGGGGAAGTGAAGTAAACCTTGGTTATCGGTAATCCGATTTTTTCTAGATATTGACTTTGACCGAGAAATCTATTTTGGGTTAAACAAAAGCCATGGGCTATTGTTGTGGAAAGATTGGTATTGTTGATTGTTGGCAAGTTGTGATATATGGGAACTTGTGGTGCGAATTGTTATTATGATGTGATATTGACGTGCATGCGACAATATAAGTCTTGGTGTTAATGTGCATACGACGGTATAAGGTAGGGCTTATGTGCGTGTTGCTTGTAACGGAACTACGTGAAGCCAAGAGGCTTCATAAGGTGGGCTAAAGTGCGTGAAGCTATTTCAGAAAAATTGTTTTCAAAACCTATTTCAAATGTAAGGCTCATTCGGCAGTATGAGAAAAGATTGAGATTGATATTGTGATTTGTGAGTACGAGGCGATACCTCAGTTGTGATTCTTGATACATATACACGAGGCGGTACCTCGGTGCCGATTCATATTATACACGATGTTGTACCTCGTTATGCTTTTTGTTGTTTTGTTCTTCCTTGTTTTGCCAGTTATTATCTGTACATGATCATTGTGGTTCTCTTTAACTTATTTCTTTATGTTATTTCTATGCTTACAATTTCGGTATTAGTTCATGCTGTTAACTGTTTTGTATAAGTTATTTCTCCGCTTTTCATTATTTATCCTTATTACATTTTCATAATATATTTATATCCTAGTAGGTGTCCTGACCTGGCCTCGTCAGTATTCTACCAAGGTTAGGCTTGATACTTACTGGGTACTATTGTGGTGTACTCATACTACGCTTCTGCACATCTTTTTATGCAGATTCATGTACGTCTACCCGTGCTGGACGCTAGCTTTGAGTTGAGTTGCTGTGTTTGGGAGACTTCAAGTATACCTACCCCACGTGCGGCGGCCTCGGAGTCACCTTCCCTATCTATACTTCCTGTTGTATCTTCTTTCAGACAGTGATGTAGTAGATATTCTAGTTTTACTTTGTAGAGATTATGACTTAGTTCCACTAGTTTTGGCATAGTGTTTGTTGAGACTGTATTTCAAGAGTTAATATCAATTTATATGACTTATTTTAGTATCTTGTTGATAATAACTGTTAAGTTTTATAAAATATTAGGCTTAGCTAGTCAGAGACAAAGGGCCATCACGACATCCTACCGAAGGAAATTGGGGTCGTGACAAGTTGGTATCAGAGCTGTAGGTTCTAGGTTTTACGACTCATAAGCATGTTTTGTAGATTCTTTCGAATCAGTACATAGACGTTTGTACTTATCTTCGAGAGGCTACATAACTTTTAGAATAACTTCGTTTCTTTGAATTCTTATCGTGCAAATTGGTTGACTTCGAAAACTGAATCTTTGACTTTCTATTCTCTCAAAGAATGGTGAGGACACGAACTGATCGATCTAACGATCAGACACTCGCATCCCCTGCTAGATTTGCGAAAGGCTGTGGTAGGGGAAAAGGCCGAGGAAGGGCATGTGGTGTAGCCAGATCACTTGCTCGAGCTATGACAGATGAGCCACCAGTAGCTGCAGTAGGGGGCAGGCACCCGAGGTGCATGTTGCTACCCCAACACTTCAGGAGACCCTTCCATAGTTCTTAAAAATGTTTGGTACCTTAGCTCAGGCGGGGTTGATTCTACTTGCACCAGCCATATCTCAAAATGGGGAAGGGGCTCAGACTCTCACGGCCCGTACCCTGGAGCAGTGGGTCTAGGTCGATCAGGTCCCAGAGGTTATTGTTCTGGTTCAGCCTGCTCTTAGGGTATCAACATTTAAGGAGGAGAAACTTAGGTTTGAGAGTTTCAAGAAGTATCACCCTCCTACTTTCGGTGGTTCAGCTTTAGAGGATGAACATAGTTTTCTTGAGGAATGCCACTATTTTCCCTGCACCATGGGTATTGCAGAGACGAATGGGGTTGGTTGTCACTACTTTCCAGTTGTCCGAGCAGCATATCAGTGGCGGGGAGTGTACGAGGAGGGTAGCCCAGCCGATGTAGTTTCACTTACATGGACTCGGTTTTAAGAGTTTTTCTTGAGGGAGTTTATTCCCTAGACCCTTAGAGATGCATGGCGCGCGGAGTTTGAGCAGCTAGTACTATGATATTGTTAGAGTATGCTGTCTGATTTAGTGACTTGTCCGAACATGCACCTGCCCTGGTTTCTACAGTTAAAGAGCGAGTTCATCGATTTATCGAGGGCCTCAACTATGCTATTATGTATAGCATTGCTCGATATTTCAAGATTTATATCCCATATCAGCAGGTGATAGAGATAGAATGGAGGTTGTAGTGTATGCGGAGCCGTGAGAGAGAGGACGGGGAGGCCAAGAGGCCTCAAGGTATGAGAGGATTTAATGGTGGTCACACTGTAGCTACCGCCCGTTATGGTAGAGACTTTGGGAGTCGTCTAGTTCACTCAGAACTTCCAGCTTCTTGAGGTGCTCTGGTTGTTCCGAGGTCTCAAGTTGCACACTTTGCTCAGCCATATTCTAGTGCACCTCCTGCACGGGTGTCTTCAGCGGTCAGACCAGCGGACCAGGCATGATCCATTCTCATCAGCCACGCCCGACCAGATATTGCTTTGAGTGTGGTGATACCTTTCATATGTTCAGAGACTACCCTATACTCAGGTGAGGTGCACCTCTACAGACTACTCAGGCTCTATAGATTCGTCAGGTCCACATACTTTGTAGGTCATGATTGCTGCCCCAGTTTCCGCTCCACCCGCACAACTAGCAAGAGGTGGGGGACGGGCGAGTAGAGGTCGCCCTAGAGGGGGAGGCCAAGCCAGATTTTATGCTTTTCCAGGTAGGACAGAGGTAGTTGCTTTAGACATAGTCATTATAGATATGGTTCTGATTTTCCATAGAATGCATTAGTCTTATTTGATAGGGGATTCACTTATTCATATGTGTCATCTTACTTTTCTCCATATTTTGATATATCTCATGATTCTTTGAGTTCTCCTATTTATGTGTCCATGCCTGTGGGAGATTCTATTATTGTGGACCATGTGTATCGGTCGTGTTTAGTTATTATTGGTGGTTTTGTGATCGGAGTTGATTTATTGTTACTTAGTATGGTGGAATTTGATGTTATCTTGGGCATGGACTTGTTGTCGTCCTATCATGCTATTCTAGGTTGTCACGCGAAGATTGTGATGCTCGCTATGCTAGGTTTGCCATGATTATACTGGAGGGGTGCATTGGATTATGTTCCTACCAGGGTTATATCATTTCCAAAGGCTCAGCGGATGGTTGAGAAGGGGTGGGATGCTTATCTAGCCTTCGGGAGAGATGTCAGTTCTGAAACTCTTATCGTTGAGTCAGTTCCGGTAGTGAGAGACTTTCAAGATGTATTTCCAGCGGATTTTTCGGGCATGCCGCCCGATAGGGATATGGATTTTGGTATCGACTTGTTGACGGGAATTCATTCCATTTCTGTTGCACCATATCGTATGGCCTTACTGGAGTTGAAGGAGCTAAATGAGCAGTTGCAAGAGTTGCTTGATAAGGGCTTCATTCAGGCTAGTGTGTCGCCTTGGGGTGAAACTGTCTTTTTTGTGAAGAAGAATGATGGTTCTATGCGCATGTGTATTGATTATTGGCAGTTGAACAAGGTTACAATGAAGAATAGGTATCCATTGTCACAGATTGATGACTTATTTGATCAGCTGTAGGGTGCCAAACTGTTCTCAAAGATTGATTTGCACTCAGGTTATCTTAGCTAAAGATCCGGGATCCAGATATTCTGAAGACTACATTTAGGACTCGGTATGGTCACTACGAGATCCTTGTGATGTCATTTAGGCTGACCAACGGCCCAAAAACATTTATGCACTTGATGAATAGTGTATTCCAGCTTTATCTTGATTCATTCGTCATTGTGTTTATTGACGACATCTTGGTGTACTTCCACAATAGGGAATGATCAGCACCTTAGGATCGTGCTTCAGACCCTGAGAGAATAGAAGTTGTATGAAAAATTCTCAAAGTGTGAATTCTAGCTTGATTTAGTGGTGGAGAGTGAGGGGATCAAGGTAGATCCAATGAAGATTGAAGCGGTGCAGAGTTTTCCCAGACCGTCTTCAGCTTTTTAGATCCGGAGTTTTCTAGGTTTGGCTGGCTATTATTATTGTTTGGTATAGGGCCTCTCATTTATTGATGCACCTATGACAAGATTGAACCAGAAGCGTGATCCTTTCAGATGGTCCGGAGGAGTGTGAAGCGAGCTTTCAAAAGCTCAAGACTCTTTAGACTACAACCCCAATATTGGTGTTGCCTACGGGGTCGGGGTCTTACACTGTATAGTGTGATGCATCACGTGTTGACCTTGGCATGGTGATGATGCAAGAGGTTAGGGTGATTGACTACGCATCTCGACAGTTGAAGACCCACGAGAAGAATTATCAGGTCCATGACTTGGAATTGGCAGCCATTGTTCATGCATTGAAGATCTGGCCGCATGATTTGTACGGTGTCCCCTGTGTGGTCTTCACCGATCACCGGAGTCTACAACATCTGATCAAACAGAAAGATCTTAACTTGCAGCAGTGGATGTGGTTAGATTTGCTTAAGGACTAGGATATAACCATTCAATATCATTCCGGGAAGGCTAATATGGTGGCGATGGCTGTGGTCGAAAGGAAAAGAGTTTGGTAAGTTTAGCATATCAACAGGTGATGGAGAGGCCATTAACATTGGAAATTCAAGCCTTAGCCAACCAGTTTGTCAGATTGGATGTTTCAGAGCCCAGTCGAGTTCTTGCTTGCGTGGTTTCTTGATATTCTCTATATGATCGCATCAGAGAGCATCATTATGACGACCCCCATTTTCTATTTCCTAAAGGACACGGTTCAGTACGACGATGCCAAGGAGGTTTCTATTTGGTATGAAAGTGTGTTACAAATGCAAGGCCGATTATGTGTGCCAAATGTGGAAGGGTTGCGTGAGTTGATAATTCAGGAGGCCCACAGTTTGTGATACTCCATTCATCAGAGTGCCGCTAAGATGTATCAGTATTTGAGGCAACACTATTGGTGGAGGAGTATGAAGAAAGACATAATGGAGTATGTAGCTCAGTGCCTAAATTGTCAGCAGGTAAGTATGAGTATCAGCGGCTGGGTGGTTTGCTTCAGCGACTTGAGATTCCCGAGTGGAAATGGGAGCGTGTCACAATGTACTTAGTTGTTGGGCTCCCATGGACTTAGAAGAAGTTTGACGCGTTATGGGTGATTGGGTACATGTTTACCAAGTCAACTCATTTCATTTCGGTGGTGACGACGTATTCTTTAGAGCATTTGGCTCAGGTTTATATCCGCGAGATTGTCCAACTTCATGGCATACCGGTATCTATCATCTCTTATCGGGTGCGCAATTCACATCTTGTTTCTAGAGAGATGTACAATGTGAGCTAGGCGCATGGGTCGAGTTGAGTATAACAGTTCACCCTCATACGGACGTGGGTCGATATTGGAATATATGCTTCATGCCCGTGTTATGGATTTTGGGGGTGCTTGGGATCAGTTCTTGCCGCTTGCAGAGTTTTCCTACAACAACAACTACCAATTGAGCATTCAGATGGCTCCTTATGAGGCCTTATATAGGAGACATTTTCCTTTTCCTGTTGGGTAGTTTGAGCAGGGAGAGGCTAAGTTATTAGGCACCAATTTGGTTCGAGATGCCCTGGAGAAGGTCAAGATGATCCAGGATCGGCTTCGTACATCCCAATCTAGACAGAAAAGTTATGTCGATCGGCAGGTTCATGATGTTGTATTCATGGTTGGAGAGCGAGTCTTGCTTTGGGTTTCACCCATCAAGGGTGTGATAAGGTTCGAGAAGGAGGGCAAGTTGAGCCCTAGGTATATCAGACCTTTTGAGATCCTTGAGAGGATTGGTGTGGTGGCCTACAAGCTTGCATTGCCACCTAGTTTATCCGCAGTTCATATGGTGATCCATGTATCTATGCTCCAGACGTATTACGGTGATCCGTCTCATGTTCTAGAGTTTAGCACAATCCAATTGGATGGGAATTTGACTTATATTGACGACCTGGCGGCTATCTTGGATCGGCAGGTCCGAAAATTAAGATAAAAGAGCATTGCTTTAGTAAAGGTTCAATGCAGGGGTCATCCAGTCAAGGAGGGGCGACTTGGGAGACCGAGCACGACATGCAGAGTCGTTATCCTTATCTATTAACTACTTCAGGTATGTCTTTATGCACGTTCGAGGACAAAAGTTTGTTTTAAGACGGGGAGATTGTACTGACTCAATCGGCCGTTTTATGTAATTGTGCCTTGTTACCCCTTTTTATGCTTCATACATGTGTGTTTATGATTTTTTGACTCACGGGGTTGGTTAGTTTCGTTTGGGAATCTTTCGGGTTAATTTGGACCCCTTGAGTCTTGACTTAGAAGTTTAAATTAGAGAATATTGACCAAACCTTGACTTTTTGTGAAAACAACCCTGGAACTGTTTTGATGGCTCCGATAGCTTCGTATCGTGATATCAGACTTGGTCATATGCCCAAAATTTATTTTGGAAGTCCGTGGGTTGATTTGTGATGATTTGCCAAAAAATGGGGATTTAAAGTTAAAAAGTTTGATCGTAGGTTCACTTTTAGCTATCGAGCTCAGAATTTGATGTTGGGACTTGGAATAGGTCCGTTATGGTATTTAGAACTTGTTTGCAGAATTTTAGTCGTTTGGAGTAGAAATGATAGGATTCAGACGTTTAATTGTTATTTTTTTTATCAGGCGAGTGAGTTCATATGATATTTATGGACTTGTGTGGAGGTTTGGTTTGGAACCCTGAAGGCTCGGATGAGTTTCAGACATGTTTCAGAGTCTTTTGGACTAAAATTGCAGAATCTAGTGTGCTTATGTTTCAAGTATCACATTTACGAACACCACGTTTGTAATTGCGAGCTTAGAAGGGGGGCCTCAGGTGTCGCAATTACGATGCCAGCTCGCAATTGCGAAGTGGTCTGGGATATTGGGTAGTTTGCATTTGCGACTAATATGTCGCGTTTGCAAGGGCAGCAGGGTTCGAAATTACGAGCCCATCTTCGCATTTGCGAGGAGATTCCCACATTTGTCAGTGCCGCAATTGCGATATTTTCTTCGCAACTGCGAAGGTTCGCAATAGCAAACTCATATCATAATTGCGGTAACTGTAGCTGAACATAAGGGCTGGAAGTCGGGATTTTATCTCTCATTCTCACATTTTTGAACCCTAGACTCAGTAGGAGGCAATTTGGAGAGGAGATTTTCACCTACAAACTTTGGGTAAGTGATTCTAATCTGTTTCAAATAATATTCCATCAACATATCTTTGATTTTAACATCAAAATCATGTGAATCAAAGTTTAAATTTGTGAAACTTTGTTAAGTTTGGAAAAATAAGAAGATGAGTTTTGAGAGTCAAATTGGACTCGAATTTTCAAAATAATCACATATATAAATTCGTGGGGTCATAGATAGACGTAGTCTACATTGGACTCGGGTTTTGACATTGATTTTGTTGAATTTTTGGGAAAGTGCAAAGATCTTGGCTTTATCTATTGTAATTGATTTCCCTAGCATTGTTTTTAATATAAAATCGATTTTGGTTAGATTTGAGCCGTGTGGAAGCGAATTTTAGTGGAAAAGCTATTTTCGAGGGTTGAATTGGCCTAGTTGCGGTAAGTGTCTTGCCTAACTTTGAGTGGAGGAACTATCCATTAGGGTTGGTATTGCTTGATTCATTTGTGCTATGTAAAATACGTGTACGTAAGGTGACAAGTAGGTACACGGGTTGTATGTGGTAATTGACCGTTTTATGTTGCCTAGACTATACTATACTTTAATTGAAATGCCATATCATGTTCTAAATTCTAATAGTCAATCTATACTTATTTGTGTTAGTCTATCCTAACATTCCTTAATTGACTTTTTTAATACTTGTTCTACATCCTACTTTATAAATTGCTCTCATGCTTTAGTTGAGCTTGTTGCCTCTTTTATTATTACATGCTATCTCTTTGTAACGACCCGGTCGGTCGTTCCGAGAGTAATAGCATCGTTTCCCCCGTTTTTGCTTCATTATATGTAGTTCATCTTCATTATGTTGTGTTAGGTTGGTCGGCTCGGGTTCATAGCGATTTTTGGAGAGAAATGAGACACTTAGTCTCTTAACTTGGTTCAATAGTTGGAAAAGTCAACCGGAAGTTGACTTATTGGTAAACGATCCCAGAATGTATATTTTATGGTTTAGATAGCTTCGTTAGGTGGTTTGGAACTTAGGAGTGTGTTCGGAATGTGGTTTTGATGTTCGGTGTAGAATTAGGCTTGAATTGGCGAAATTGAGTTTTTGGCGATTTCCGGTCTGCAGTGAAAAATTAGCTAGCGGGGTCAGAATGGATTTCTGGAAGTTTGAGCAGGTTCATAACGTCACTTTGGATGTGTGTGCAAATTTTTAGGTCATTCAGACGTGTTTTGGTTGGTTTCGGCATCATTGGCGAAATTTAGAAATCTCTAAGTTCATAGGCTTGAATCCGATGTGATCTTGGTGTTTTAGCGTTGTTTTGGGTGTTTCGAAGGCTCGAATAAGTTTGAATAAGGTTATGGGTATTGTTTGTTTTTTGGTTGGGGTACCGAGGGGCTCGAGTTGATTTCGGATAGCCCTCGGGGACTTTGAAGTTGGAAAAAAATACAGCTAAAATGCTGTTGGTGTTTCCCCTTTGGTGTGGCCGCACCTGCGGATGGTTGAGCGCAGGTGCAAGGGCCGCAGGTGCGAGGAATGGGCGTAGGTGCGGAATTGGCCTAGCTGAGGGAAGGCCGCAAGTGCGAGAGCTGGGACGTCGCAGGTGCGGAAGAAGAGCCGTAGGCGCAAAGATTTGGATTTAAGTAATTCTCCTCAGGTGCGCACCTGGGACTGCAGGTGCGGAGAAATGACCGTAGGTGCGGTTTCACTGAACAGGAGTATAAATACCTAGCCTTCGTGAATTTGAGTCATTTCTTCAACATTTCCATCCGGGATTGAGCTTTGAGAGAGGGTTTTGAAGGGAGAATTCAAGGGAACTTCGTTGAGGTAAGATATCTGAACCTAAAACTCTTTTCCATGTGTTTTTTTGGACTGAAATAAGATGAAATTAAGGGAAAAATTAGTGTGTAAATTGGGGAAAATGGGAAGAAAGTTTGAGAATTTCTTTTGATGTTTTGAGTGGGCATTTGAGGTCAGATTTTGATTCTCTTCGTATGCATAGACTCGTGAGGGAATAAGGATTCTAGTTTTGTGATTTGTATCGAATTCCTAGACGTGGGCCCGGGGGCCGAGTTGGGCCAATTTCGGGATTTGTGCCTAATTGTGATAATTTTCGAACGGATTTCGTCTTCATAGCGTATTTTGATGTTATTAATCTGATTTTGATAGACTCGGAGCATTTGAGAGCCGATTCGAGGGGAAAGAGCATCGCGGAGTAGTTTTCGGGCTGATTTGAGGTAAGTAACGATTATAAATCTAGACCTGAGGGTTTGAAACGCCGGTATTTCATATTGTTCTGATAAATAAGGTGACGCATATTCTGGGTGACGAGCGTGTGGGCATGCACCGATAGGGATTTGTGACTTGGTCCGTCCCGTAGCGACTTTAAGTCGCATACTTGATTTGAAATCGTAGGATATCCTGTACTTTTGAAGTTTACATTATATTATTGGGCTGTATGCCTTGTTTGGAGCCTTGTGCCGAACGGTTTAGACCCTCAGAGGTATTTTTTTCACAATTCTCACACTATTTTCGATAGAAATTTATGAACTCAGTCATGTTTTATACCTGTTGCTGTTATCACTGTGATCACACTGTTTTAGAATACTGAGAGGTACTTTGGGCTGAGTCCCGTCAGTTGAGATGAGTCGCCCGAGTGGCTTGAGAGGATGACTGCGTGAGGCCGAGAGCCGAGTGGTGAGGATACTATATAGACCGGGCTGCACGCCGCAACAATATATATTATATGGATCGGGTTGCACGCCGCAGCAATATATATTATATGGATCGGGTTGCACGCCGCAGAAATATATCATATGGATCGGGATGCACGCCGCAACAAAATATATATATATATATATATATATATATATATATATATATATATATATTTTCTTCTATTTAAACATAGGAACAAATCTTATATTCTAAGAATGTGAATATTTTTGTTGTTTTTAATTTTCTTAAATANCGCAACAATATAGCGCTTGGGCTGTAGGAGCCTCTCCCAGAGTCTGTACACCCCTAGTGAACGTAGTCAACTATTATGGATCGGGCTGCACGCTGCATCAAGTATTATATGGATCGGGCTGCACGCCGCAACGGTTATATATATATATATATGTATATATATATGGTACCTGTTGAGTGAGAGTGCTGAGTGTGAGCATTGACCTGTGAGAGTAGAGTCTCGAGTGACTAAGAGGCTTGTTCGAGAGGCTTTATTGTGAATGGCACCGTGCCCGAGCAACCGATATTTTTTCGAAACTACTGTTTCACACATCTTTACTCTGAGCCTCATTTAAAAAAAATGTTGAACAAACGTTTATACGAATTATAAAATGGAAAACTGGAGTTTTTATGATATATTCAGAATGTAGATTCATGACTTGAGTATAATCACTTTTACTCTTACTTATTATATGGCTTTTACATGATCTTTAAAAATGATCGTCACTGCACTCAAGTCTTTAGTTACGGATGTTACTTACTGAGTTGGTTTACTCACGTAACTCCCTGCACCTTGTGTGCAGATTCAGGTACCGAGGCAGGGCGATAGTTGAGCTACCCCATTTGGAGCATTGTTCGGAGATTTGCGAGGTAGCTGTTCGGTGTCCGCAACCTACTCTCTCTGCTTCCTACTTTGTCATTTTACTTTACTTCCCAGACTTATTGTAGTAGAGAATTTGTATTAGACTGTATCACTTCTTAGATGCTCATGACGGTTGCCTCCAGATGTTGGGGCTGTGTTTAGACGTTCTGATCATTTTTATTGTTTGAAATGTTTAAAAGTGGAAAATATTATGAAATATAGGGTAATTTATGTATCAAATGGGAACCTCATGATATTTTCAGTAAATTTGGCTATCCTAGTACCATGATAGGCGCCATCGCGGCCAGTTTAGATTTGGGTTCGTGACAAGTTGGTATCAGAGCCTAGGTTACAAAGGACTCACCGGTCATGAGCAGGTTTAGTAGAGTCTTGCGGATTCGTACGGAGACGTCTGTACTTATCTTCTAGAGGTGACAGAACCCTTAGGAAAATCTCACATTCTTAAATTCTTGTCGTGCCAATCCATTTATTTAGCCAAAAGCGTAACTCTTGAAATTCCTTTCATGTATCGAATGCGCATATGAGCGCTCGGTACGGGTGCATCAACGGCTTGTAATTTCCATAGGTGAGGTACGCGATATGATTTTAGCATGTTGATAATGGGCCAGTCTGGAGGAATTGAGGCCAGATTTTATTCTAAGGCTTGAGTGCTGAGATTTCGAGTGTGGGAGCCATGCATTTGGGGAGTTATATGTCCGTTTGTGTTCTTATTGATGATATTTGGTGACTAGATGACTGCGTGGTGAGTGTGATTCGATGGTTAGATGTGTTCAAATTGTTTGATTGTGACAAAAGGATGGGCTAGAAATGTGGTAAGAATTATTGAGTGTTTGATTTCTGTCTCGGTTTGGCACATGGCCTCAAGTCGTGAGTGTATGGGAATGCCTCTTATGTTGTTCCGTTGTGGAGTGAAGCAGATCCTTCTGTTGTGTTATGAGTTCCTGGTGATGTCTTTTGGGCTGATCATTGCCCCAGTAGCATTCATGTATTTGATTAACGGTGTATTCCAACCGTATTAGCACTCTTTGTTATTGTATTCAATGATAGCATCCTGGCGTACTCACATAGCCAGGATGAGCATACTCAGCAGTTGAGGAGGGTATTATAAAGATTGATGGAGGAGAAGCTTTATGCAAGGTTCTCCAAGTGTTAAATTTTGGCTCAGTTCAGTAGCATTCTTGGGGCACGTGGTGTCCCGTGAGGGTATTCAGGTGGTTAGACGAGTGTGGAGAGAGCTTCCAGAAGCTCAAGATTTCTTTGACCACAACTCCAATGTTAGTTCCGCCATCAGCTTCAGGTTCTTATACCGCGTATCGTGATTCCTCGAGGGTAGGCGTTGGTTGTGTTTAGATGCAGAATGATAAAGTGATTGCGTAATAGCTATGAGTTTTGGAAGGGTATAGAGAGACATCAGTTTGAGGCTAAGCAGGCGGGGCTATTTTCCGCGGGGTGTCCTGAGGTTGTGTGATCCTTATGTTTTTTTGTATCAAGTTCTCTTTTACCAGTAATTGATATACATTACAATATGAGTGCAAGTCGCTTGTGGAAGTTGGCATGACCATTCATTGGTGAACATGAGATTTGCTTATGATGTGGAATATCAGACGGTTTGTGTCATATGAGCTTATGAAGGATTTAGTTGAATTTCACTACAGTATGGTGACAGTGATAGCATATGGGAATTGTGAGTTATTGTTTGTTTTGATCGTGGGTTTTGAGTCAAGTGGGGGAGGCTGTTAATGATAAGTTGATTGCGCGATTATGTGTTGTATTGGTTTCAGTTCGAGGTATATTGGTGGGTCAGTTACGACGTGTAGAGGTGGAGTCTGGGAATGACTCGATTAATGGAAATTCTTCGATACAAGTTGTAATGTACTCTATGGGTAGGTGAGTTCTATTGAATGATTGAGTTGTAATTGTAAAGGATGTAGTGGGTGCAGTGTATGAATTTGCTTGTTGCTTCAAGTGTGTGGATTACTTTCCTATATGTTGTTGTGCAAACAGGGCCAGGTTGTTCTATTTTTTTGATTGGTGTAATCGAGATTTGTGTAGAGTGGATGACTCTCGAGAATGGATCTGACGGATTCAAGGTTAAATATAGCAATTGGGAATATTCAAGGTTTGTTTTGGGCTAGAACTGAGATTTTCGTGGAGGGTGTCAAGACATGTGGCTTTTCTACATTATCATGGATTCTACATATCAGTATCAGGAAGGTGAAGATAATGGCTTTAGATTCGCAGGAAGTCTCTTCAGGGTAAGTATTTTGAATGTGGTACTTTTGGGGATATTTGAGAGAGTATTCAGCGGCTTATGAGCCTCAGACGGTATGGTTTTATTCTTGGGTCTCTTGTGGTGAGTCTGGGTTGAGAATTGCGGTATTATGGAAAAAAAGAAGAAGTACCAATTCGCAGGTAAGTCAGAAGGAACTTGGATAAATAGGACAACTTTGTAGTAGATCGGATCTGCATGGTAAGGGATATGATTAGTTCTTTGGGTGTTCATGAGGCAACGAGTCTTTACAGGTGTTTCTTAGCAATGCTCTTGGATATTTGGTGGGCTGCGTAGCTTGGTCGAGTTAGAAGGATTCAGTCCTGATGGTTTGGTGTTGTACAAATGGGATTCGGATAGTTTCGGATAGTTTTCTACCATGGTTAGAGATGTATATTTTCTACTGGTGTGAGGTGCAGGTGATGTATAGTGATTTTGCTTCTAAATGGGGTCAAATGGAAAGTTCTTGGCTAGTTGGGTACGTAGTTCCTTATGGCTCATAAGGGGTTATGAAGTTCCCATATTTATCATAGGATCGTATGGTGTATGCGGTACGTTGTGTAGAGTCAAGATTTGCATGTGTGAGGTCACAGTTCAGTTTTGGAAGGGAGGTTAAAATTCTTAGGCAGCATTGGCAGTTTCATATGACTAGGTAGATGATATCACTATTGGATGGTTTGATTAGGGTATACATTTCAGAAGGGAAATGTGTGGAGTTAAGGGTGCTTCATTTGTATTGCGACGCTCTTTTGTTGGATCGACTGCTGATATTCAAGGTTGCTTGGTGACATGGAAGAATTATAGGGGTATCCCTCGTGAGATGATTGAGTATTAGGGGTGTGTTAGATATTCGAGCGGTGGAGTTGGGATCAAATATGGTAATTTGTGCGCTTTATAGGCTTCAAGATCGAGAGTTCTCATAAGCAGATTATTTTGTGGTTGTGGACCGTGATGATGCTAGCAAAGTTAGTCAGATGTTAGTAAATGCGATGATTCAATCATTGTGAACCTTCGGAGATTTATCTATCTGTTATGAGTGACCATAGTTGATTTAGGGTTATTGGTAGCCAGTATGGGTGTGTGTTCTGCATCGGGTCGGAATTGTTGACTCCGAATTGCTATTGTTGAGGGATGTACCATTTGACTCTCATTGAGTTTATTCGTGTTCTGGAGTGATCTATGAGTTACCCTTCGGTGTTGCGAGGAGTGGTGATTATTGGTTATATGCACATATGGTACAAATTTATTTGGGCTTTATAGCGGGATTTGAGTACGGTAAGTAATTGGGTATTGCGGGATTGAGGCGTATTGGTTATGTTCTTTCTGATTCGTGTGGCATGGTATCGTCCAATTCCCCCGTGGTCATGGCAATGCACTTTGAGCACTTGATGTCGAATTTCGCATGGTTATTGATTTTGAGCAAAGTGGATTGGAGTGTGTCATGTGGACTAGCATTTGGATGGGATCATGCTTTGTAGCGGCGTTAAGTAGAGGTATGATCCTTGGTGTCGAATTCGCGAGTTTTGGTTTTACGATGTGTACCAGGCTCTTGGCATGGTGTTGTGATGTTAGTTTTTGAGCTGGCAGGGATGGTCCTCTCGTGTGAATCTTTTATATAATTTAATTACATTGGGATGTTGCTACTAAGTGCACGAGTTGCAAGAGTTATGGCTTTGAATTTTATTGATGTGTCATGTCATCAAAGTGGTCGTGTTGGATGAGAAGAGGTCATTGGACCTAGAATGAATACTATTAGAATTGACTACTGCATCGTTGGAAGGGTAAATATTGGGAGTCGGCTTATAAATCAACTATAATTCCTGTTTGGGAAGGGGGAGCTTCATGTCTGACTGATCGGACGAATGGTTGCTAGTTTCTATGTGTTTCTTTCATCATCGGCAGTATATGAAAGTGTTAGCGCAAGACATTTCTTGATAAGAGGTTATGTACCGGTATTGGGTTGTTTTGAGCAGCTATTGTGATTAAGAGTTATCTCCATGAGTGTTTGAGTCATGCGGTATATTATGTGATTGCATGTTGGGTTACGGATATGGCTTGATACAACGTGTTCAGACTTGTTCAGTTTATATTTGTGGAATTTTGATCTTGTAAATTATTTCAGAAGTGGAAATTTGGTTCTAAGGTTTATGGGTCAGGATTGGATTTCGAAATTTCAACAGTGTTGTGCTATTGGACCTATATGGGATAGGATTACGTGGGATCACCCCCGGGTATGTGCATGGTGCGGCTATGCGGCAGTTTGATGGTGTCGGAGAACAACTCTTGGCATGTTCGAGGACCAGCGTATGTTTAAGTGGGGGAGGAGTAACAACCCGGCCAGTCGTTCCGAGAGTAATACCCTGTTTCCCCCGTTTCTGTTTCATTATATGTGGTTCATCTTTATTATGTTATGTTACATTGGCCGGCTCGGGTTCGGAGCAATTTTTTGAGAGAAATGAGACACTTAATTTCTTAACTTGGTTTAATAGTTGGAAAAGTCAATCGGAAGTTGACTTATTGGTAAACGACCTCGGAATGTCGATTTTATGGTTCAGATACCTTCTCTAGGTGATTTGGGACTTAGGAGTGTGCTCAGATGTGGTTTTGATGTCCGGTGTAGAATTAGGCTTGAATTGGCGAAATTGAGTTTTTGGCGATTTCCGGTCGGCAATGAAAAATTAGCTAGCAGGGTCGGAATGGAATTTAAGAAGTTTGAGCAGGTTCGTAGCGTCACTTTGGATGTGTGTGCAAATTTTTAGGTCATTCGGACGTGTTTTGGTTTGTTTCGGCATCATTGGCGAAATTTAGAAATCTCTAAGTTCATAGGCTTGAATCTGATGTGATCTTGGTGTTTTAGTGTTGTTTTGGGTGTTTCGAAGGCTCGACTAAGTTTGAATAAGGTTATGGGTCTTGTTTGTGTTTTTGGTTGGGGTCCCGAGGGGCTCGGGTTGATTTTGGATAGCCTGCAGGGACTTTGAAGGGTGAAAAAATGCAGCTGAAATACTGCTAGTGTTGCCCCTCTGGCTTGGCTGCACCTGCGGATGGTTGAGTGCAGGTGCGAGGGCCACATGTGCGAGGAATGGGCGCAGGTGCGGAATTGGCCCAGCTGAGGGAAGTCCGCAGGTGCGAGAGTTGGGACGCACCTGCGAAGCCGCAGGTGCGGAAGAAGAGCCGCATGCGCGAAGATTTGGATTTAAGTAATTCTCCACAGGTGCGCACCTGGAACCGCAGGTGTGGGTCCGCAGGTGCGGAGAAATGACCGAGGTGCGGTTTCAATGGGCAGGAAGTATAAATACCCAGCCTTCGCGAATTTTAGTCATTTCTTCAACATTTTCATCAGGGATTGAGCTTTGAGAGAGGGTTTTGAAGGGAGAATTCGAGGGAACATCGTTGAGGTAAGATATCTGAACCTATATCTCGTTTCCATGTGTTTTTTTGGACTGAAATAGGGTGAAATTAAGGGAAAAATCAGTGTGTAAATTTGGGAAAATGGGAAGAAAGTTTGAGAGTTTCTTTTGATGTTTTGAGTGAGAATTTAAGGTCGGATTTTGATGGTCTTGGTATGCATAGACTCATGACGGAATAAGGATTCTAGGTTTGTGATTTGTATCGAATTCTGAGACGTGGGCTCGGGGGCCGGGTTGGGCCAATTTCGGGATTTGTGCCTAATCGTGATAATTTTCGAATGGGTTTCTTTTTCCTAGCATATTTTGATGTTTACTAATCTGATTTTGATAGACTCGGAGAATTTGGGAGCCGATTTGAGGGGCAAGAGCCTCGTAGAGTTGTTTTCCGGCCGGTTTGAGGTAAGTTATGATTTTAAATCTAGACCTGAGGGTATGAAACCCCGATATTTCATATTGTTTTGATAAATGAGGTGACACACATGCTAGGTGACGAGCGTGTAGGCGTGTACCGATAGGAATTTGTGACTTGGTCTGCCCCGTAGCGACTTTAAGTCGCATACTTGATTTGAAATTGTAGGATATCCTGTACTTTTGAAGTTTACATTATATTATTGGGATATATGCCATGTTTGGGGCCTTGTGCCGAACGGTTTAGACCCTCAGGGGTATTTTTCACTATTCTCACACTATTTTTGATAGAAATTTATGAACTCAGTCATGTTTTATATCTGTTGCTATTATCATTGTGATCACACTATTTTAGAATACTGAGAGATACTTTGGTCAGAGTCCCATGAGTTGAGATGAGTCGCCCGAGTGGCTTGTCAGGATGACTGAGTGAGGCTGAGAGCCGAGTGGTGAGGATATTATATGGACCGGGCTGCACGCTGCAACAATATATATTATATGTATCGGGCTGCACGCCGCAACAATATATATTATATGGATTGGGCTGCACGCTGCAACAATATATATTATATGGATTGGGCTGCACGTCGCAACAATATATTATATGGATCAGGCTGCACACCGTAACAATATATATATTGGATCGGACTGCACGCCGCAACAATATAGCGCTTGACTGTAGGAGCCCCTCCCGGAGTTTGTACACCCCCAGTGAGAGCAGTCGACTATTATGGATCGGGTTGCACGCCGCAGCATATATATATATATATATATATATATATATATATATATATATATATATATATATATATATATATATATATATATATATATATATAGATCGGGCTGCATGCCGCAGCAGATATGATATGGATCGGGCTGAGAGTAGAGTCTCGAGTGATTGAGAGGATTGCTTGAGAGGCTTTATTGTGAATGGCACCGTGCCCGAGCGGTCGATATGTTTTTTGAAACTACTGTTTCACTCATCTTTACACTGAGCCTCAATTGAGAAAATGTCGACAAACATTTATACGAATTATAAAATGGAAAACTGGAGTTTTTATGATATATTCGGAATGTAGATTCATGACTTGAGTATAATCACTTTTACTGTTGCTTATTATATGGGTAGTACATGATCTTTAAAAATGCTCATCACTGCACTCAAGTCTTTAGTTATGGTTGTTACTTACTGAGTTGGCGTACTCACGTAACTCCCTGCACCTTGTGTGCAGATTCAGGTACCGGGGCAGGCGATAGTTGAGCTACCCCATTTGGAGCATCGTTCGGAGATTTGCGAGGTAGATGCTCAACATCCACAACCTACTCTTTCTCCTTCCTAGTCTGTCATTTTACTTTACTTTCCAGACTTATTGTAGTAGAGAATTTGTATTAGACTGTATCACTTATTAGATGCTCATGACGGTTGACTCTAGATGTTGGGGCTGTGTTTAGACGTTCTGATCATTTTTATTGTTTTAATGTTTAAAAGTGGAAACTATTATGAAATATAGGATAATTTATGTATCAAATGGGAACCTCATGATATTTTCAGTAAATTTGGCTAGCCTAGTACCACGATAGGCGCCATCACAACCAATTTAGATTTGGGGTCGTGACACTCTTCAATGCTAATTATCATTGTTTGAAGTTATTATTCGTGTTATCTCCTTCATTCTTGATTATCATTACTTGAAGTTATTGTTCATGTTATCTCTTTCCTTGTTAATTTCCATTTGTTGAAGTCATTGTTATACGTTATCTCTTCCATTGTGAGTTATTCTTATTTAATATTGTTGTCATACATTATATCATTGTTGAGTTGTTGGTGTTGATGTTATGAAATTCGTTATCACGTTGAGGAAAAATTGTTATTGTTGAAACATCTTCGTTTTTGGGAATTTTACAATCATTATTATTGTTGATATTCTTGTACCCGTTGTGGTGGAGCCATGGGCTATTGTAGTGGAAACGTTGATATTGTTGATTGTTGGAAAGTTATGATATATGGGCACTTGTGGTGCGAGTTGTTATATATTATAATGTGAAATTGTCGCGCATTGATGCGCGGCTAGAATTCATGATTTTTAGCATTATATACCGTGCATTTTAGGTGTTTTAAT
>ML319152.1:0-90156 GCA_005239505.1 Nicotiana paniculata
TGGGTGTGACTGCTCGTTTTTTGCATGGGTGTAGGAATTAGAGATTGTCTTCAATCTCTCAAGAATTAGAGAGGTTTGCCATTTTTGTGTAGGTATTAGGGGTTCTCCTGAGGGGTATTAAAATTAGGTCTTAGGTCTTCCCCCTTTTAGGGTTTTAGGGAAGGTGAGGTTTTAAAGAGGGGGAATCCGATTGGGCCTGAGATTTTAGGCCCTGAAATTGGGCCAATTTGAAACAAAAGGCAAATTTGTTCTTTCAAAAATGGCCACATTACTACTAATTGAATTTATTTTACAAAAAGACCTAATTAGTATTTTAACTAATTAATTAGACTAATTAATTAATGCTAATGTATATTTTTGTGACTTTCATGTATTAATCTAACAATTAAAGAATAATTAATTCCTAAAATGCAAATTAAACCTAAAATGACATGAAATGAAAAATGTGACATTTTTTATAATTTTTCTATGATTTAAAAATATTAAACATGCATGAAAATGCAACTAAATTCATACCATCAATTTAAAAGAAAAATCCTTAAATTCTATAAATTCAAAAACAAATAGGAAAAAAACTATTTTTTTTTGGGGGGGGGGGGGATTTTGTAGGAATGTTTTCTGTAGGGCAAAAATTAGGTGCTCACAATTACATTTTGTAGTTTGAGACATTCTTAAATCTACTTTGAGTCTGTTAATTCGATCATGCTAAACCTATATGTCATTAATAGTAATCTCTTGAAGTTTAAGTTTGTTATTTGAACATGTTCTCATATCTCCTGCTATAGAATAGTTAACTATGTATAGACGTATGCATTAATAGAATTACAAGTATGTTATTTGAATCTACTATAATATGACCTGTTTGATCTTGTTTTAATCATATTTTGACACCTCTAATAATTGCCCTAAATTAATTTTTAGCTTGTCATGATCTATTGCTAATTGGTTTCTTCCTATGACACTAGTTTCTGCACTTAGCCTAATCTGGTACCTATGTTATCACTATAAATCTGTCTTATGACTTGCCTTATTAGCATGTGATTGAGTTTATTTCCTGAAACTTGAGTAAGTCTGCCTAAGTTCAAGCATGTATGTTGTTTGTTTGTATATGTGATTCTGTCCTTCAGTGGATCCCCTAATCCCATTCTACTCCCCTAGACCTTCTAAATTCTTATTCTTAGCCGGCTGAAAACCAAGGATACTTAGGTTCCGTCCTTTGACCTCCCTAGTGTGAGCACTGCTCAGGGTTCATGTGAGACCCTTGTGAACTCTAACACACTAGGAACTGGTCCCTAGTCTTTCCCTGAATTGTTTCTGATCAACCTCCCTAGCGTGAGCACTGCCCTGGGTTCTTGAATCCCTTGGGAACTCTGACACACTAGGGTACTGGGTTCTGTATGCTCAGCCTTGATATATGTCCAATGGGTAAATCTCTCAACAACTGGTTATTTTGTATTTATGAGCATGAGATTTTGGAGCTGTTGTGATTTGAAGGATTGGCCTGTACAAGTGTATTTGGGCCTTATGTAGGCTCCCTATAGTTATGTTTATTCTGTAATTTACTACATTCAATTCTGGTCTGTAATAATTATTTGTAATAACAATTCTGGGGAGTTGGTGAAATTGGGAAGGGGTTCTTATTTTATATTTGCAATAAAGTTGGATAGAATTCCTGCCTATAGGTTCGATATTGTGTTGTTAAATTTTGTATGTTAGAAATCATGCCTATAGGTACCTTATTATGTTCAGTCATCACATGCTAGCAACCATGCACATAGGTTCAAGAATTGGTTCAATGATGTTCTATTTTTGCTTGTTAGAGACCATGCCTATAGGAAATGGTATGATTCAATATATGTGCAAAATCCTATTTTATACTGTTTTGTTCACGATTTATAAAAATCATGTCTATAAGATCTAAAATTGGATTAATTGTAGAAAGCATTCCTATAGGTTTGAATCAATTTAATTATCATTTCTGCCCGTTTATTCATAAGTTTCCAAACACTGTGTTGTTACCCTCACTAGAAACCATGCCTATAGGATTAAAACAAGTAATTCTGGATATGTTTCTGTGATTACCACTATTTATTATCACATAAAACAATTATATATCATGCTAGTAAGCTTAATCTCATTATGCTAAAAACAGTAGGCAAACTTATGTAGGTTTTGGGAATTGCACTAGGAAACTGGCTTTGTGCATGACTGTCTGCTCATTTGTTTAATATCACATAGAGATCTTACCTATAGGATTCTACTATTAATTAATTAAAATCTGTCAAAATGTTTACCAGTTTGGCGTGCATTTGATGTCTAAATGCGGAGGCTAACTTTAACCCATGCTTGCTTCTATTTGAAAGTCCTAAATTATTTTTTGTATGTCGCTTTGTATTTTTCTTTTTGAGAAGCCTAAGTTAAGGTCTAGAACCACCCTGAAATAGAGGTCTAAATGCCTCCTGGACCATTGGACTAGGACGGGTAGTGCTTGCATAGGGTACGAATCAGAATTGACTAGAGCTCTTTAGGTAAACAACTTAAAGATAGTAACTGGGTAGCAGGAGATGATAATCTGTGTCTGCTGAATAATATGAGTAACACCCCGTGTTGAGGGAGTTACGGAGTATTATTTATGTTGCACGGGGTGATCCTTTAGGCTAAAAAACTTAGGACCCCTCATTTCTATTTAAAGTAATTCTTTTATTTGTCCAAGTGTTTCTTTCCTCTTAGACTAATTCATATAATTCGAGTTCGGCTGGGACCCACTGTTGTGTACCTCGAGGAGTGCCTAACACATTCTCCTCAAGGTAATTTGAGCCCTTACCCGATCTTTGGTGACACAAACTAGTAATCCCGAGTCATTTACAAATAGGTGCCCTAATGCACCTTAATCCGTTAGATGGAGACTCTCTCTCTTTTAATACCCTTCCTTTTAAAAGAGTTTTCACGTGTCGAAACCCGATTTCTCGAGAAAAAAAGGGCGCGACAGACTTCATTTATCACCAAGTATGGAACATACTGTTATAACGTAATACCCTTTGGGCTAAAAAACGCAGGAGCTACCTACCAACGCCTAGTAAATAAAATGTTCAAAGAACAAATATGTAAGTCAATTGAAGTATATATTGATTACATTTTAGTTAAGTCCCTGCGCGCAGAGGACCATTTGACACATTTGCAGGATTCAAGGTACTGAGAAAATACAACATAAAGCTCAACCCCGAGAAATGTGCTTTCGGGGTCGGTTCGGGCAAGTTCCTCGGCTTCATGGTGTCTAATCGGGGAATCAAGATCAACCCCGATAAAATCTAGGCTATAAAATACATCACCGTCGTGGATAGCATTAAAATCGTACAAAGGCTGACCGGGAAGATAGCTGCCTTAGGCTGATTCATCTCGAGATCGTCGGATCGAAGCCATAGATTCTTCTCACTACTCATAAAGAAGAATGACTTCGCCTGGACTCTGGTATGCCAACAGGTGTTGGAAGAATTGAAACGATACCTCTCGAGCCCGCCATTGCTTCATACTCCAAAGGCAGATGAGAAGCTCTACTTATACTTGGCAGTCTCGGAAATCGCGGTGAGTGGCGTCTTAGTTCGAGAAGATCAAGGTACACAATTTCCTGTTTACTATGTAATTCGAACTCTAGGAGAAGCAGAAACTAGATACCCACACTTAGAAAAATTAGCACTTGCTCTAATAAGCGCCTCTAGGAAGCTTAAACCATACTTTCAATGTCACCCCATATGTGTAGTAACTACTTACCCACTTCATAATATTTTACATAAGCCCGAACTATCGAGCTGATTGGCCAAATGGGCCGTCGAACTCAGTGGGTACGATATCGAATATCAACCCCGAACGGCCATCAAGTCTCAAATTTTGGCAGACTTCGTGGCCGACTTCACGCCAACCCTCGTACCCGAAGTTTAAAAGGAACTTCTATCGAAACCGGGTACATTATCGAGGGTCTGGGCCCTTTTTACATACGGCGCTTCGAATGTGAAGGGGTCCGGGTTAGGCATCATTTTGAAGCCGCCCACGGGAAATACTATTAGACAATCCATTAAAATTTCTAAATTGACTAACAATGAGGTCGAGTACGAGGCCATGATTGCAGGTCTAAACTTGCTAAAAGCTTGGGAGAGGAAGTCATCGAAGCCAAGTGCGACTCCATGCTGGTAGTAAACCAAGTAAACAAGACCTTCGAGGTTCGAAAGGATAGAATGCAAAGATATTTGGACAAGATGCAGGTGGATTTACACCATTTTAAAGAATGGACTTTGCAGCATATACCTCGAGAGCAGAACAGCAAAGCCGATACCCTTGCAAATTTGGGATCATCGGTCGAGGACAACGAAATCAGCTCGGGGACTGTCGTTCAGCTCCCAAGATCCGTAATCGAAGAAGGTCACGCTAAGATAAACTCCACGAGCCTAACTTGGGATTAGAGGAATAAATATGTCGGGTATTTGAAAAACGGAAAGCTCTCATCAGACCCTAAAGAATCGAGGGCTCTACGAACAAAAGCTGCTCGATTCATATTAGTTGAGGATGAAACATTGTACAGAAGGTCGTTCGACGGACCATTAGTAGTATGCTTGGGACCAGGGGACACCGATTATGTCCTTCGAGAAGTTCACGAAGGTACTTGTGTGAACCACTCCGGTGCCGAGTCACTAGTTCATAAAATCATCAGAGCAGGATACTATTGGAATAGTATGGAAAAGGACACTAAGGAGTTTGTTCGATGTGATAAGTGTCAAAGGTATGCACCAATGATCCACCAGCCAGGAGAACAACTTCATTCGATCCTATTCCCATGGCCATTTATGAAATAGGGGATGGATATCGTCGGCCCTCTGCCATCGGCCCCAGGTAAAGCTAAATTCATTATGTTTATGACTGACTAGTTTTCTAAATGGGTTGAAGCACAGGCCTTCGAGAAAGTCATAGAAAAAGAAGTTATAGACTTCATCTGGGATCACATCATATGCCAATTCGGGATACCTGCCGAAATTGTATGCGACAATGGAAAACAATTCTTCGGCAGCAAGGCAACAAAGTTTCTTGAAGAGAATAAAATAAAATGGATATTATCGACACCATATCATCCAAGCCAAAATGGACAGACCGAGTCAATGAACAAAACCATCATTCAGAATCTGAAGAAAAGTTTGAACGACGCTAAGGGAAAATGGAGAGAAATCCTACCCGAAGTCCTTTGGGCATAACGAACAACATCAAAGTCTAGTATCGGGGAAACCCCATTCTCATAGGTATATGGCTCTGAGGCCTTGATTCCAGTCGAAATAAGGGGAACCTAACGCCATATTTTGACACACAACGGAAGAATCAAATCACGAGGCTATGAATACTAGCCTCGAACTATTGGATGAAAAGCGAGAAGCTTCCCTCGTCCGAACAGCCGCACAAAAACATCGCGTCGAAAGGTATTATAATCGAAGGACCAACCTTAGCCACTTCAGAATTGGGGACTTGGTCCTGAGGAGAGTCACCATCAACACTCGAGACCCTAATGAGGGAAAACTCGGCCAAAATTGGGAAGGACACTATCAAGTCCTCGATATCTTCGGAAAGGGATCTTACAAGCTAGGCACAATAAACGGCGAGCAGCTACCAAATAATTGGAACATTTCACTCCTTAAGAGATATTATTTCTAAGATATGACTTTCTCCCTTTTCATTTATATTTTACACAAACCTATTTTCATGTGATCGAGCAAAGGTATCGAAGTCATCAAACGAAAACATATTAGGACCCAAAGGCACGTGTTGCAGGCTTTTTCCCTTCGACCGGTTTTTATCCCAAATGGATTTTTCAGGCAAGGTTTTTAACGAGGCAACCATCGTTCGTGCTGATTTAGCGTGAGGTCTCCTTACGTTCAACCTTGAATACTAGGGGGCATCACCCTGAGATGATTTATTTTCAAGGAAAAATACTTCATGTCAAAAGGGACTCGATAGGAAAACTTTGTAATGGGCCTCGATAGGAAAACTTTGTAATGGGACTCGATAGGAAAAACATGTACGCATGTATGATCTATTCAAAGAAGTAATTTTCTTTATCAAATATGTGGTGCTTCAACAAAAAAATTCTACTTTACAAGTTCCATACTTATGATTTTCTATGAAAAATGGCTCAAGGGACAAAGTACAATTACACCTCGAATGAACGACCCCCTGCTCGGGGACTGCTGTCGAAAATCAACATGTTCGAATTATTAAACTCAAAACCATAAGACCTCAAAGAGGCATCAATTTATAGGACAAGGCCATAATCTCGGGGACTAACACTTTGAACAATTTTGAAGTGTTATCGGGAAATAAGCCCAAGAGGCATACCCTAAGGCTACGACCAAATTAAAATGGCTTGGAGACGTCTCAAACCCGCAATAAAAACAGGCCTTCGAATTTTTTGAAAACCGGTTAAAAAGGGCTACCCTCGGCAAAATAACCAAAGGGCTGCAATAATATCAGCCCATGAAAAACCTTAAAAGGTATCAAATTGTTCAAATACAAATTTCTACTAAGGCACAAAAGGTAAAAGGGTTTCGATTAATATCAAACCCTCAAAAACCCCAATGGGTAAAAAATACATGCCAAGGCATAACAAAAATTTACAAAGTCTTTTAGCCGAAAGAGGGAAAAAAGCCATTCTTTTACGGCCATATTCGGCCCAATTCAAAGAGCCTATAGGCCAACACACTTTGAGTTTGAGAACACGTTCTCACTCGATTCGAACCTAAGGATTCCACTATCTCGAGTTTGAGTAAAAACCTTCTCGATTATAGATCGAGGATCCATTATTATTCAACACAAACCTAAGGCTTCTATTGCTTCGGGTTCAATTTTCACTCGAACTCGACTATAAAAGCAGTATTATTATTATGACTTCGATCAAGTCACCTAAAACCAAAGTCTCAAGAATATTGTTCAAGGCATAAATATGCTAAGATTTTACAAGGCACAAAGCAAGTTTGAAGACAAAAATTTGAAGACGGAATTCAAAAGAAAAATTTCTTTATATATACATTTGAACAAAAATATGTACAAAAGACCGACGAAGGTCTTACAAAAAAAGAAAGGGAAAAATAAAGTACTAATTATGCTTGAGGTTGACTTCTTCCTCGGGGGAAACTTCCCCTTCGGGCCCCTCTCCATTATCGGATCCGCCTTTGCTGCCTTCATCATCGTCATCATCGGAGGAGGCAAGCAACCTGGCATCGGCTTCAAGCACCTTAGCTTGAGCTATGTCCTCGGAGAGTTCAAAACCTTGAGCATGAATTTCCTTGAGGATCTCCCTCCGAGATTGGCACTTAGCCAGGTCAGTACTCCATCGCACCCGATCGGTGGCCTCCCTCAGCTGAGTTGGGGTAGCCTCGGCATCATCCAAGTACATGGCTATGGACTTGTCAGCTAGGACCTTCACCTTTTCGACCTCCGCCTTGGCCTCAGCAAGTTCGGCCTCGATCTCTTCGATCCTTTTGGCCTGAGCCGAGCTCTTCTCCTTAGTAATCTGAAGTTGAACTTCTGTTGATGACAGTTGGACCGAGGCAGCCTCTTTTTCCAACGCAAGGCGGTTCATGACTTCTTTCCACCGATGGCTGTCAGCTTTAACTTGATCGACTTCCCCCCGAAACAACTCGATCCTTTCAATCTTCTACTGCAACTGAGACATCAAAACGTTAGCCTCCACCCTCGGGTCAAGCCCATATTTTTTCAAAAGGGCAGTTACCTGCTCTTTCAGCTCGGTCTCCTCCTGACGAGCCTTGGCCAATTCTGCTCGAAGGTCCCTGAGCTCTTCATCATTTTGCCCCTGAAGGAGCATGAGTTTCTCTCCTCCAAAGTCTTCTGGAGCTCGGCCTCAAATTGGAACAGATCGTCCCAAGACTTGGAAAAAGCCTATATGAGAAGAAAATAAGTTAGGCTGAAGGAAAGAAAAGAAAAAGAGAATTACAACAATTAATACTTACTCGAGGTAGAAGACGATTGGCCTCTTCAAAGAGGGTGGACGCATCGTTATGGTCAGAGGAATCATCGAACCCAGTAAAGCAATCCCTAAAGGGATCTTCTTCACTAGGGACTCTGCCTATATCGGGTCCTCATGACTCGAGCCTCTCTTATCGCCTCCTCAGAGTAAGTCGGTAGAGAAGGCGAATGACCTGTTGTCGCTTCCCCGAGCGAGTCACTCGGGGCGCTCTGATCGGCTCTCGGGGTCTCAGAGCCGGCCCCCTCCTGTATGTTTGTTGGTTGAGGGACAACCTCGACCTCAGGAGATTTAGGGCCTTCACCCAAACTTTTCCTTGAAACCTCCTCATCATGAGGCTGGATCTCGACAACCGCCTTGGGTTTTGAAGGCTTGGAAGCGTCGGCGGTCTTCCTTGGTCGAATCACCAATGCCGATTCATCACCCTCTTATTCCTCGTCTTCTTCTTCTTCTCTCAGCATTTGGACCGAGTCTATGGTGAGAGGAATGATTTTCCTCCTGGTCCTTCGAGCTGGGGCCTTTTTGGGTTTGGGGTCCTCAGACGACGAGACCCCATTACTCTTATTATATTTCTCCGGTTTCGGAACCGGGGACTTAGTCTCTTCCTCGCCGCTTGGAGGCCTCAAAATCGCATCTTTGTTTAGGCCTGCATAAAAAGAAATTTACTGAGAAAAATAAGTATAAGTAGTACCTCGGAAACAGGAGATGAACACTTACCGTGATTCTTTGACTCCCATTTTCCCTTTGCCAAGTCACGCCAGCAGCGCTCGGCATAGGAGGAAGTCGAGGCCAACTTTCGTACCCAGTTCTCGAGGTCAAGAACCGCTCGAGGCATCCAGGCAAATGTTGCATGACAAACAAAGGTATTATATAAATCAAAAAATGGGAATATGAAGACTAATGGGTAAGATGTTACTTACGCTCGGGGTTCTACTTCTCGGGGAACGACAATTTTTCCTTTGGGATGAGGTCGCAGGTCCTCACCCGTACAAACCGGCTCATCCAACCCCGGTCCTTGTCCTCATCAACACTTGAGAACAAAGCCTTGATGGCTCGGCGATAGAGCTTGATCAACCCTCAAAAGAGTCGGGGTCGATAATCACATAAGGTGGCTGAGAGTGAACGACAACCCCTCGACCTTGCTGGAAAAGAATCGGAGCATGATCAAGATACCCCAGAAAGAAGGGTGAATTTGGCAGAGGGTGACCCAGTACCTCTTGTAGAAGTCTATGATCACTGGGTCGAGAGGGCCCAACGTGAAGGGGTAAGTGTAAACACTTAGAAACCCCTCCACCTGGGTGGTAATACTCTCAGCGGGAATCTGTACCACGAACTAGGGCCCCCAGTTACAATCCCTCTTCACATCCTCGAGATATCCCACTGTTATCGAGTGAATATATCTCGACACGTGCTCGCATCGGTCAAGGACCAATGGAGGGTTCTAGACTTTGAAGTCGGACTTTAAGACACATAGGCCGAGAACATACTCATGAGGGAGCGATTCCACCAACGTTCTGTCACCGGCCGGCCGTGAAGAAGAGGAGGAAGCTTTCTCCTTTTGTGGAACGGTTTTGGAGATTTTTTTCCATTGATTTAAGTAGAAAGAGGCGGAATGAGGTGAAACTTGGTGTTTTGAAAATAACAAGGCTGACTCAACGAGCGATGAAAGAGAAGAGATGGAGAGATTTCAAAACTTAGAAGGATTGATGAGAATGGAAGTAAAAGATTTGATTCAACAAAAGAGTCCATATTTATATAACTACAGTGACGGTTCGACGGCGCTAGTGGTCGACCACCCACTGACGCGCATTAATGATTTGGAGAACTATACCGACGCGACATTTCGGTCGCCTCCATCACTTACATCACAGAGATAACATCATTGTTTATCGAGGTCATGAGAAAATCGAGGCTCAAGTCATTTCTTATCATTTTATTCTAAGAACGAGGGGACTATCTGTATACAGTAGAAATCGGGGCTACCCGATTTCACTATTTGGTCGAGATGGGAATGTCACGTCGAAGAACTAGGACGTCGAGTCCGAAATCGAAGCCTCCTTGCAGATCGAGGTCGACATCAATCCGAGGCCAGAAAGAGACAGACTCCGAGTAAAATCGACATAGCTTTATAACGAAAAGGGCGAGATATCCGTGATTGGTCGAGGATCGTGGCGTAAATCTCGGAACGGATCAATCTATGAAAGTTAATCAACTGTTAATATGATTTCCTACTATAATTAGAAGTGTACCTTAATTAGGACTCCTCTATTATATAAAGAGGAATTTCATTCATTTGTAAGGATGATTGCTCACTGAGAAAAATATATACACTCGTTACTTTCTTGCTACCTATTTCGCTTACTGTTCATCAGAGTTGATTTATCGGTTTACTGTTCTTGCTATACCACCTCGAGATTATCTCAAATCGAGGTTGAGGCTTTGCTTACATACTGATTTGATTTATTTTATTGCCTAATTCATCTGTTTATTTTCTTGTTTATCAATTGGTATTGGACGAAATCACATATCGTTAAAACCACAAGATAAGTTTAATTGTTATTCGAATTTTAGGGTAAATGACATGGTTAATGTATTTTCTCATTAAATAATTTGGTCTCTTTGTCATAATTCAAGTGAAGTAATTTGCTTTTAGTCAATATGATCAAACGCTATAGTGGTGGTAACAACTGCAATTTTTTATGTAGAAACAAATAAGTACGGCCAAGGCCGAAAGTTAAATTGAATGTATAAAGCATAAATATTCTCATTTTATATGATGTATTTGAGAGACAAATAACATTTTTAGTTATCAGAATGTGACTAGCAAGTAGCAATATTTTTATATCACTGACAAGGGTTGAGGTAGAGCGATAAGTACTCCTTCATCACTAAGTAAAGATTTCGGGTTCGAGTCTCTGAGTATAAAGTCGTCTTTGTTAGGGAACCCTTTACCCCCTCCCCTCCAAATGTGGGACTTCTCCGCACAAATTTAAATTTAGTTGGGTCTCAGTATAAATATTAACCACAGTATCGAAAACCCAATAATACTTTTATGTCTATATAATTAAGTCTATTTTTTAAATTAAGGTACAATGTCCAAATTGATATCGATGATTAGACGTTTCGATATTTCGACCATGTCTTTTTTTTTTTTAAACTTAATAAGTTTAACCGTATGAAATTAGGTATGTACCTATAGTTGGCATTAAGAAAGTGTACCAAACAATGATAGAATTACTACCACTCGTTAGGTTTAACTAAATGTGATTTTATAATCAATAGTATAATTTTAATTTTAATAACCCAACTAAGTAGAATAAATCAAATGTAAAAGAGTGTACCACTATTATTTCAAATCAAACCAATTAATATTACATTTTAAAAGTGTTACCCAAGAATGATTTTACAGTTAATAACACAATTGAAGTTCTGAAAATGCCAAGTATGTACAATGAATTTAAGTTTTTAAAAAGCAGTATGGAGTACCTATTTTTGCTATTATAATTTTAAAATTTTATACAATAATGTACCAAACATTACATAGCAGTAATAATCCATATTTGGAAAACTTGTAAGTACACAAAATCCAAATTCAAAACATTTCCCAACAATGTACCAAACCCTTGTTAGATTTAACTAAATAGATTAGGAGTTGATTCAATAATTAATACAGAATTTTAATTTTGATTGTAAAAGCCAATTAAGTACAATGAATTTAAGGTATAAAGAATACCACTTTTAATTTTTTACTATTAATTTTGAAAAAAAATTCCAGTAATGTAGCAAACATTAGAATCCATATTTGAAATTACTGAGTAATAATCCACATTTGGAAAACTTGAAAGTACACAAAATCCAATTTCAGATTCCAGTTGATAATTCTCCCATGTCCATGTCCATGTCCTCTGAATCTAAATAGCCAATATCTAGTCAGCCTAATAAATTTTGACAGCACAAATCCTATTATTTGATGTGACAATTCCTAATTAATTGAATATAAAATCATTCTTAGACTCGACTTTAAAAGGGATTTAAGTCATATTCAATATAGTGTACCTATAATAATAGCAAGTTAGTAGCTATTTTTATAATATTACTAAATATTTCTTTCGTCCCAAATTAGCAGTTACTTTAGCTCAAAAAGGTTATCCAAAATGATTGTCGCTTTAGAAATTCAAGATCAAATTTATTAATTTGTTTTCAACTATACTCATAATATTAAAAAATAAATAATTCTTTTTAATATTTTTCACTTCTCAAAAAACATTTAATAGAGACGACTTAGTATCTGTTTTTTTTTAAATAGATGTAAAAAGAGCTAAGCGACCGTTAAAATGAGACATAAAAAGTAATTCTTATGAAGAAATTTAAATGTAATTTTCTAATAAGTGATCGGATTGTATTATGTTATCCGCAAAAATTAAATTCTTTTTTTTCTTTTTGAAAAATAGAAGAAGACACCGTTTAAGAAAGTACACGTGTGGTGGTAACTATGACGTTATGGTCAGTTGACAACAGTCATTGCCAGTTGCCAGTTGCCATTTTCTCTAACTTTATTATATATCCCCTTTTGATAAAAATCAGTCCTTTTTTCTGCTTTCTTTTTCTCTTTTTTGGTCTCTCACACTGAAAAACATTTACTGATTAGAAAAGAACCACAAAAACTGAGTTCTTGCAGCTATGGCTGGAAGAAAAAGAAGAAAAATGAAGTTGTAAGTCTTCAAATTTCTCTGCTTTATCAAGTTTTATTTACTTTTTTTTTTTTAATGTTTTTTGAGTTTAATTTGATTGAAATGATTGAATTGTAACGAATTCTAAATGGGTTTAATTTAGATTATGGTTCATGGGTTTTGTTGTGTGTCTTCAAAATGATCAAAATGCTTTTTCAAGTTTTATTAGGTTTTTTTTTTCTTTTTTTTTGAAAGGTTCTTGAGTTTAATTTGATCAAAATGATTGAATTGTAATGAATTCTAAGTGGGTCTTAGTTTAGATTATGGTTCATGTGTTTTGTTGTGTGGATCCAGTTTAATTTATCAGTTAGAGTTGAAAGGTCTGATCTTTTTCAAGTAAGTTTAGTGGTTGAGGTCAAACAATTTGAAACCAATATATTTCAGACCCTAAAAGATGAAAAAAAGAAGAAGAATTAAGTGGAAGTGAAAAAGGCAGATTTAATTGTATGCTAAGTGTTTATTTGTGAGGTGATTTCTTGGTTTTCTTGGGGTTGAGGTGAATTTGCTACTGTTGGTGGATACCCAATTAGGGGGTTATCAATTTATCACTTGATCTATTTACTTGTTAACCTTTTGGCAAGTTTCCTCCATTTTATGCTTCGATTCGATCTGTTGTCGTGAACATGTTCCACGTTCATGTTACTATGCATAACATATCTGTGAGTCTGTGACTGTTTTGCATGTTAGAAGTTTAAGCAGAATGTTTTGAATTTTAATGCTGAAATCCACCTGTAACTAAGTTTGGATATGTCATCTTTGATGTTGTCCTTTGCATGTGAGAAGTTATTATAAAAGCAGAATGTTTTGGATTTTATTGCTGAAAGTTGCCTTGTAACTATCTGACTAAGGATATGTCGTCGTTGATGTTGTCCTTTGCGTGTGAGAAGTTACTCTAAAAGCACAATGTTTTGGGTTTTAATGCTGAAAGCCACCTGGAGCTAATTTAGGATTTTCCTTTGCGTGTGAAAAGTTATTCCGAAAGCATAATCTTTTGGATTTTAATGCTGAAAGTCACCTTAAATAATTTAAGATATTTCGTCTTTGATTTTGTCCTTTGCGTGTTAGAAGTTTAAGAAGAATGTTTTGAATTTTAATGCTGAAAGCCAACGGTAGCTAATTTTGGATATGTCGTCTTTGATGTTGTCCTTTGCGTGTGAGAAGTTAATCTAAAAGCAGAATGTTTTGGGGTTTAATGCTGAAAGCCTCTTGAAACTAATTTAGGATTTTCCTTTGCGTGTGACAAGTTACTCTAAAAGCAGAATATTTTGGATTTTAATGCTGAAAATCACCTTGACTAATTTAGGATATGTTATCTTTGATTTTGTCCTTTGCGTGTTAGAAGTTTAAGAAGAATGTTGAATTTTAATGCTGAAAGCCACCTGTTACTTATTTAGGATACGTCGTCTTTGATGTTTTCCTTTGCGTGTGAGAAGTTATTCTAAAAGCAGAATGTTTTGGATTTTAATGCTGAAAGTTGCCTGTAACTATCTGATTAAGGATGTGTCGTCTTTGATGTTGTCCTTTTCATGTGAGAAGTTACAGGAAAAGCAGAATGTTTTGGATTTTAATGCTAAAGTCACCTATCTGATTTAGGATATGTGGTCTTTTATTTTGTCCGTTGCGTGTGAGAAGTTACTCTAAAAGCATAACCTTTTTGAATTTTAATGCTGATAGTCAACTGTAACTATCTGAATTTGGTTATGAATATAATGTGTACTTCATATTTTGTGCATAACATGAACTTTAACGGTTGGCGTCAGTATGTCGTCTTTTATTTTGTCCGTTGCGTGTGAAAAGTTACTCTAAAAGCATTACCTTTTTGAATTTTAATGCTGAAAGTCAACTGTAACTATCTGAATTTGGTTATGAATATAATGTGTACTTCATATTTTGTGCATAACATTTACTTTAACGGTTGGCGTCAGTATTTAGTTTTTATTTCACTATCCATTTGAAACTAAGCATATGTTTTCATGTTTCTAGGTTAGCTGCAACAGCTCCAAATAATGGTGGTGCTTCGACTGAGCTGTGTGAAGGATCTGATGAACAAAACTCATTGTTTTGTGTACCAATGGAAATTCTTGAACTGATTCTCTCTCGGTTAAACTTGAGAGAAAACATCCGTGCCTCTGCTGTTTGCAAGCAATGGCTTGCTGTTTCCATCTCTGTACGAGTTGCGAATAAACCACCTTGGCTTATGTTTTTCCCAAAATTCGGTGACTTGGTTGAATTCTACGACCCTTCAGTGAGGCAAACTTATTCAGTTGAGTTACCAGAGTTACGTGGCTCTAGGCTTTGTTACGCAAAAGATGGCTGGTTGCTGCTATACAAACCGAGAACTTTACGTGTGTTGTTCTTCAATCCTTATACGAAGAACGTGATCAATTTGCCAAGACTAGAATTAACATACCAGATAGTTGCTTTTTCTGCAGCTCCTACATCTCCGAACTGTATCGTTTTCACAGTTAAGCATATCAGCCCCACTTTGGTCGCAATTAGCACATGTCAACCGGGGGCAACGGAATGGACAACTGCCAATTACCAAAATCGGTTGCCATTTGTTAGCAGCATTTGGAATAAGTTAGTTTTTTGCAATGGTCTCTTTTATTGTCTGAGTCTTACTGGTTGGTTGGGAGTCTATAATCCTGAAGAACGTACTTGGCTTGTTCGTGTGGTTCCACCTCCGAGATGCCCCGAAAATTTTTTCGTGAAAAATTGGTGGAAAGGAAAATTTATGGCGGAGCACAATGGAGATATCTATGTGATATACACTTGCTCTACTGCAAATCCGGTGATATACAAGTTAGACCAAATCAATAAAATTTGGGTGGAGATGCAAACTTTAGGTGGTTTGACACTTTTTGCAAGTTTTCTGTCATCCCAAGCAAGGATAGACGTTCTTGGGGTGATGAGAAATAGTATTTATTTCTCTAAAGTTCGTTTTTATGGAAGGCGTTGCATATCGTATTCCCTCGATCATGACAGATACTACCCGCGAAAGCAGTGTTATGATTGGGGAGAACAAGATCCTTTTGAGAGCATTTGGATTGATCCACCGCAGGACCTTTCGGCCTTTGTCTGAAAAGATTTGCGACAAAGGTACTATTCTTTTCTGTTAGATTTAATGTGCAAGTATTTGCATTAGCTGCACTGCTCCTTTATGTACAAGAAATAGCGTTTCTGAAAACTTGTTTCCATAGTAACTTTAACGGCTTGGTATGGCTGAGAAAGGACCTGTATTGGATATACATTAAAATATAAAAGTTGGGCGAGCATATTAGTTGCGATGATGACCACATAGGTGGATATAGTAGGAGAGATGATCACACCGGAAGAAAGAGAAGATCGATTAGGAGATAAAATCTGTAGAGCAGAAGGAATAAGTGCATCGCAGTAGCAGTTGCAATAGAAGGAAGTTGCTTGCTGAAACTTCACATCTTGCAAAACACCTTAGGAAGTGGTTTTTCCCAAGGCTAAACAGTTAATAGTCCTGTCTTCACCAAATGATATCATCATTTGACATTGCACGTAATATAAAATAGTACTCGTAGGCTTCAGTTTCTAATAGAAAAGTTCCAAATTAAGTTTAAGATATTTAAGATTCTATAGCTTTAGTTAATTGTATATCCCAATTAAAAGGATCCCAATATTCCAACTAATTTTTGGTTCCTTCTATAATGTCTTTCTTTCCTCTCTCCCATCATAAGGTAGGGGTAAGGTTTGCGTACACACTACCCTCCCCAGATCCCACTTGTGGGATTTTTTGTTGTTGTTGTTGTTGTTCTATAATGTCTTCCTTTTTTCTCATCGTTGGAAATGCTATACCAGGCAGGAATATGTTTGGGCCACCCTGAAGGAAAATAACTTGTTGAAGAATGCGAATGAAAACCTGATATAGGGAATAGTGGTAATAGTGCTTACGGGCAACCACTTAGAATTGACAGTTGCCCTCCTGAATTAGACAAATTTTAGGATTTTCTATCATAATTAAACTTTAATGTAAATAAATGCCGTTATTTGCCCTGGCGATGGACGCACTGACACTAGGGGTGGGCATTCGGTATTTCGGTTCGGTATTTAAGAATTTTGGTTCGGTATTTCGGTATTCGGTTTATCAATTGTGTATACCAAATACCGTACCAAATTATTTCGGTACGGTTCGGTATTTTTTATTTTGGTTCGGTACGGTTTCGGTTTAATAATCACTAAATAAATAAACTTATTTTGGTTCGATACTGTAACACCAAACTGGAAATAACAAAACTGACAAACAGACATTCATGTAGAAAAATTGAAAGCAAGCAAATGCTATATACTGTATTGCAGTCGGGCAGTTTTTACTTTTTTTCAAAATCTTTGTTAAATACTAGGAAAGTAAGAAAGTGTTACATAGAATGCTAATTAACTAGTTTGATATTTTGACGACAGAGGCAGATTAACTGTCTTTGCTGCACCTCTTAGCATTGTGGTAAGATCGAGATGATGCACTAATCAATATTGTTTCAAAAGTTTTCTCAGTAACCCATCAAATACTAGAAAAGAACATACTTCAGTATATTACCAACCAAGCAAGCACCTGAACAACCACCAAATACTGCCATTAAACTTACACCACCAGTTTTTGCTTGCATATACTAGAATTCACTCAATGATAGCCAAAGACGATAGAATTCACTCAATGATAGCCAAATAAGATATAAGAAAGTAACAGATAACCAATGTTTGATCTAGGATTCAGACCATATTGAAAGGACAAACACTTGCTAGTTGCTACTAAAAGGTCACAAGCAAAGCTTCATTGTTGGTCCTTAGAAAGCTGTGTTGAAGGATTCTTGTTGATACAGCAAAATTCCTTTTTAACTCTTTGTCCATGATTACAAAATTGAGAACTAGTACAAATGTACAATCATAACTGACATGATTAATGCGAAGTAAACTATTCATGTTATCCTTAATCCTCAATTAAATTTACTACGAGGGTGTCTTCTGAGAAGTAAGCTCGGTGAATGACCTTCTATTGGGGGTTTCTACTTGCAACTTATCTAAATATTAAAAATTATTGACTTTTTTTAGCCTCTCTATTCCTTTTGGAATTTCACCAAAAAGATTGTTCTTCAAGAGATATCCAGAAACTCCAAGCTTATCATCAATAGCTAACAAATGATTTCCGTATTGGACCTTTTAGTCTGTTATTTGCTAATCAATTCGTAATGAAAGCTGGTTTCTGGAAAGATCTAATTAATTTTTTTGATAACCCAACTAACTTCCAACTCTAATGTACCAGCAACAGCACTTGAAGACATGTATAAATATAAAAAGTTATACCCCTAATCTTAGCTATACGCCTAATCGCCTATACCTCTTTCCGTGTACAATTTCCAGAACAAATTAGTGCAAAAAAATGAAGATTGAAGAATGAAAAATTGAAAAGTTATGAACTTGTTGAAGTCTTGATTAGAAGAGTTGAAGATTGAAAATCCGAGTTCTCTCACAGGCCACAGCCCACGCCCCACAGCCGATCTCTTCAAGAAAAAATTTCTCTCACAGGCCACGACCGATCTCAGTTCTCACTTCTCTGAGTTTCTCAGTAAGGACGTTAGGGTAAACTAGGGTCTGGGTAAGAGGGTAAGAAAGTGAAAGACTCTTTTGGGTTATTGGATTATTGGGTTATTGGGTTGGGCTCCAACACTAAAAATTAAAATTTTGGCTTTTGGGTCGGCACTTGGGCTGGGGTGCTGGGTAGTCCTACTCCTACATGATTTTTAAAAATTCGGCATTTCGGTATACCAAATTGTCAAGATCCTAATACCGAAGACCGTACCATTATACCGAAATACCGAAAATTTAGTACCGAATTGAACCGAAATACCAAAAAAACCGAAATCAAAATACCGAATTAATTCGGTCCGGTTCGGAATTCTGTTTTTCGGATTTTATGCCCACCCCTAACTGACACACCATATCCAAGTAGAGGTGTCATGGTGTATGTTGTTCGTTGATGATATAGTTCTGATTGATGAGACACGATGCAACGTTAATGGGAGACTGGAGGTATGGAGGCAGACCCTGGAGTCTAAAGGTTTCAAGTTGAGTAGGACTAAGACGGAATATGTGGAATGTTAGTTTAGCGACGTGACGAGGGAGGAGGATGTGGAAGTCAGGCTTGACTCACAGGTCATCCTCAAAGAGAAAGTTTTAAGTACTTAGGGTCAACTATCCACAGTGATGGGGAGATCGACGGAGATGTTACACACCGTATTGGGGTGGGGTGGATGAAATGGAGGTTAGCGTCTGGAGTCCTGTGTGACAAGAATGTGCCACCGAAACTCAAAGGTAAGTTCTATAAAGCGGTGGTCAGACCGGCCATGTTGTATGGGGCTGAGTGTTGGCCAGTCAAGAATTCACGTATCCAGAAGATGAAAGTAGCAGAAATGAGGATGTTGAGATGTGTGTGTGGGCACACTAGGCTAGATAAGATTATGAATGAAGATATTCGGGAGGGTGGGCGTGGCTCCGGTGGATGACAAGATGCGGGAAACGCGGCTTAGATGGTTCCGACACATATAGAGGAGAAGCCTAGATGCTCCGGTTAGGAGGTGTGAGCTGTTGGCTTTGGCAGGTATGAGAAAAGGTAAAGGGCGGGCTAAGAAGTATTGGGGCGAGGTGATCAGACAGGACATGGTGCGACTCTAGATTTCCGAGGACATGGCTCTTGATAGGAAGGTGTGGAGGTCGAGCGTTAGGGTTGTAGGTTAAAGGGTAGTCGAGCGGTTTTCCTCTTTGTCCCGGTTTCTCTCTTTGTACCGACGAGTATGATAGTGTTTTGTCTAGCACTGCTAGCGATTTATGTTGTGTTTCATGCTTATGCATAATATTTGTGTTACTGCTTTTTCTTTTATTTGCTTTCTCTCACGTTGCTGATATTATTTTTCGGGTTTTGTTGTCACAGATCGATTGTCTTTGAGCCGAGGGTCTCCCGGAAACAGCCTCTCTACCTCCTCTGGGGTAGGGGTAAGGTCTGCGTACACTCTACCCTCCCCAGACCCCACTGGTGGGATTTTACTGGGTTGTTGTTGTTGTTGAATGTAAATAAATGCCACGAGAGGGATGCAAAAATGTGAAAAGCATATAAAGTTTTGCAAGGTAATTGTCCCCAACCGAACGTAGTTCCAGTGCCGAGAGTACCGGCTTCGGTGAGAGATATGTGGCCTTATGCCCTGTAACTTTTGCTGAAGCACACTAGATTTTTGGCAGCTGTAGATTCTAAATTAGGCAATGATAGGATCTAATGGCAGCATGTAAGTGTCTTCTTAGTTTCAGCCAAGGTATTGATATGTTGGGTTGAGCAGTATCTACGAGAGATTCAGGATTTTACTAAATTGTTCCCCAGACACAGGAAAAACATGAAGTCTGAATCCTAGCTATTTCCTTTTTAGCTTATAAGCTACATTCTCAGTACAGTGTGGGGAGGAACTGCTAGAGTTTTGAGCTTAAGAGCCTTTAGTTGCTAGATGACTCACTCAACTCCTTCTCGTCTAGTTTCTCTATTTCTCTTGGTCCGTTTTGACTCAATTTTCCTGACTTCTACTTCCATGGTTCATGTAAGACCAGTCTACTTGCATACAGTAAATTCTAACCGAAAAATGTTTCTACGGTTAAGAGGATTGCTTTGAAAACAAGATCGCTGTGATTAGTAGTAGATAGCTTTGTGCTTTGAGTTTGAAGGTAGCTCATGGCTTCCTCTTGGTGTGCAGCTGATCTACTGAATCATTTAGTCTACTTGTGCTTTCTCCTCCTCCCTCTTTTGACCAAAATTAGCTAAAACTATGAGGATTCAGGCCCTTTTAATACATTACCAAGCTTCATTTGGAATCTTGAAAGACACATATTAAAAGCTTCCAGTTTGGTGCTTAGAATTTCAGATTAAAAAGATTGGAAAGTCTCGCTTAGCAAAAGGGAAATTTATTTATTTTAGGTCAAGACAAATGAAATTGACTTTGGCATTTCGGTAGCTAAATGTGCTCTCGGTCAAAAGAGTGGCTTGTATAACAAAAGATTTTAAGCAGCTAACTACTTGGAAGGTAGAGTTTTGGCTTACACAAGTCTGTATATGTGTGGCAGCGGCGTTTGCAGGGTAGTGATGTAGGATAGGGTGCTGAGTCTAGCACGATTGCGGCTAGGTGGGCAATATATGTCATTTTGCAAAATTTATAAAGAGTGAACATGATGGGTTTTTAAGTGGGTACAAAAAATGATTTAGAACCATTTTATTTGATGTACAAAGAAGAATATTTGACATAACAGGGAGTGACGGTAATAAGCAGGTAGAAGAAAAAAGGGACTACAATAACAACTATGCCATAAACAGCCATTTTCATTTGCATGGCAGAGATTAGAGACGTTACGAGTGAATGGAATTGCTATAAACTCCATGCTTGAATGAATCTATCTATAGTACATTTTCAGTTCTTTTCTGTATTTTGTCAGCTACATCTTCATGTCCAAAACTACCTCTAACATCTCAGTAATCCTCTCTTTCAGGACTATAATACAAGGTCTCGTCTTGAAACAACTTCATCAACCAGTTTCAAAGCTGCAGATGTAGCTGTGTTGCAGAAAAAAAATGAAACCGACGCTTTCGATGTATCACTAAATGTTGTCAAACTTTGGAGGCATGATAAAGAGCAGGTTTCTATTCATGTTTTCTGTCAATTTATGGTACTTTATATAAGTTATTAAAGATTTTCCTTGCAATGAGTAAGAACTGTTCTTCCTTTGTGTAGAAAACTTTAGATAATGTAACGCTGTAGTTGAGGTTGTAGAAAGTTTTATTCAAGAATGACTGAATAAGAGCACTAGGTATTTCTATATTCATATTCTTATATCTTTCTATCAGATACAACCTCTCTGCCCTTCAGGGTAGGAGGGTAGGAGTAAGGTTGCCTACATCTTACTCTCCCCAGACCCCACTCGTGGGAATTCACTGGGTTTGTTGTATATGTCTTTCTGAGATCGAGTGTTATGAATCATACGTTATTCGTGCTGCCTCTCTACCCTTCAGGGTTGGGGTAAGGCTGCGTACATCACACTCCCGAGATCCCACTCATGGGAATTCACTGGGTTTGTTGTATATATCTTTCTGAGATCGAGTTTTATGAATCATACATTATTCTTGTTGCCTCTCTGCCCTTCAGGGTAGGGCTCCTCAGATCCCACTTGTGGGAATTCACTGGATTTGTTGTATATATCTTTCTGAGATCGAGATCTTCCAAAAATATTGTAGCGCTCATATCAGATTTTCCAAAAAATTTGGAGTATCCGACACACTGTCAGCATTTTTTGAGGATATAAGCAAATATAATTCCAATATTTATTATGTTTAAGAGCTAGAGCAATCCCCTCTGGTTCAATAATTAAAAGCAACTCCTGGTTTAAGTTGTTCCTTTTTAATTTATGGGATAAAAGTCAGATTGTTGTGCCATCTCTCAGACAGTTTGTTCAATGGAAATTTTCATATTTGTAGAATCATAAAATATTCCATAATCTACGACTATTAGTTGATTAATATTATCTACGACAGAAACACGGTAAATGAATAAAAAGACCCTTCAAATCCAGTAGCTTCCCTATAAATAAGGAAACTGACATAAAATCAAAGTTGTCCCTAAAAAAAATCCCCCACTTTGTTAAATATAGGTAACCACTATATAAAAATAAGATCTATATCATAATTGTGCATAGATCATGTAAAAGTTAATATTAAAAAAACTATGTGAACTAAAGTGATATTTCAGTGGACTCGTCAAATTTCAGGTTAATCAGAGTCAGTAAATTATTTGAGCTTTGGTAAGATTCAAGTGGCTATGCATAGCACGAGTAGGTTCCATGTGGCCGTGCATAATATTCCTACGACCCTGAAATGCAAAAGAATGAAGTTAATTATGGTGAGTATTGCTCACAAGCCGTATCCGATAGAACCAATTAGAGTCCATCAACTAAATTCAGGAAAATCATCACGTATTTACACACTGAAAAAATGAACATAATCATTAATTCCTCTATTATGATCCCGAAACACCAAAAGAAATGATAGTAATGGCGCATTTCTCACAAGACCATTTTCATTGGACACTAAATTACTGGTCAATTGGAACCCATAAACTTTGTGAGCACTGGAAGAATCCAAGTGGCCGTGCATAGCACGTTGTATGTTCCATGTGGCCGAGCATTGTATTTTAATGTCCCTGGAACACTAAAAACTAAAGTTAATCATGGTGACTATTTTCCTGGAATTCATAAAATTTTAAGCCAATCGTAGTACATCAACCAAATTAGAAAAATCGTCATGTATACACAAAATAATGAACATAATCATTAATTCTTGTTTTATGATCTTGAAATGCCAAAAGATGATGTTAGTCATGGAGAGTATTCTCAAAGGTAGTTTCGGATGGACCCACCAAATTCAGGTCTATCAGAATCCGTAAACTTTTTGAGCACCGGTAGGATCCAATTGGCCGTGCATAGCACGAGTAGATTTCATGTGATTGTTCATAGTATTCTTAGGACTCTGAAACACCAAAAAATAATCTTAGTCATGGAGAGTATTTCTCACAAGATCGTATCCGACGAATCCACCAAATTTTAGCCAATCGGAGTTCATCAACCAAATTTAGGAAAATCATCATGTATATAAACACACGAAAAAAGAGACATAATGATTAATTCCTGTTTTATGACCTTGAAACATCAAAAAATGCTAATAGTCATGGCGAGCATTTGAAACAAGGTTGTTTTCATTTGACCCATCAAATTTCAGGTCAATCGGAGTTCATAATTTTTTTGTGCACCATATCTCCACGAAATCGCTTTAAATTCATATTTTATGATTCTGAAACGCGAAAAAATAAGGAACAATCACGACGAAGCAATAACTATTAGTCATTTGGTCGTTTCTGATGAACTCATAAATTTTAGGCAATTTGTAGCCCGTCACCCAAATTCATAAATATCGCATGTACATAAGCACACGAAAAGGCTGAAATCGCCTTAAATTCCTATTTACCTCCTCGAAACGCCAAAAAACGAGAAACAATTATGGCGAAGGGATGACTATTGTTCAATATGTCATTTTTGATGGGCCGATAAAATTTTAGGTGATTCGGAGTCTGTCGCCCAAATTCATGAAGATCACATTGACATAAGCACACAAAAAGGTTGAAATCACTCTAAATTCCTATTTTAAGGTCCCGAAATGCTAAAAAACGAGGAGCAGTCATGATAAAGCAATAACTATTGGCTATTTGGTCGTTCTTGATGGGCCCAAATAATTTTATGCGATTGTGAAGCCCGTCTCCCAAATTCATGAAGAACGCATGGACGTAAGCACTCCCAAAATTCCTACTTCAGGATGATTTTCAATTTTTCATGTGCTAATATCCACGCCATCTTCATGAATTCGGGTAACAGGCTTCGAATTGCCTAAAATTTTGTGGGCTGGTCAGAAACGACCTAATGAACAATAATTATTACTTTGTCATGACCGTTTCTCTTTTTTGGCGTTTTGGGGCCATAAAATCGAAGTTTAGGACGATTTTCAGATTTTCGTGTGGTGATGTCCACGCCATATTAATGAATCCGGGCGACGGGTTCCCAATTTCCTAAAATTTTTTGGACCCATCAGAAACGACCTAATGAACAATAATCATGGCTTTTCCATGACAGTTTCCTGTTTGTTGACGTTTTAGGCCTATAAAACAGGAATTTAGTACGATTTTCAATTTTTCGTGTGCTAATGTCCATGTCATCTTAATAAATTCAGGCGACAGGCTCTGAATCGCCTAAAATTTTGTGATCCCATCAGAAACGACCTAATAAATAATAGTCATAGATTCACCATGTACGTTCTTTATTTTTTGGCATTTTAGTGCCATAAAATAGTAATTCACGGTGATTTTCAATTTTTCGTGTGCTAGAGTACACGCCATTTTCATGAATGCGGCCTTCGAATCACCTAAACTTTTATTGGCCCGTCAGAAATGACCTGATGAACTCTCCATGATCGTTCCTCATTTTTGGCGTTTTAGGGCAACAAAACAAGAATTCACGATAATTTTCTTTTTTTGTGTGCGCTAATGTCCACGCCACTTCATGTATTTAGGCGACTGGCTCCGAATCACCTATAATTTTGTGAGCCCATCAGAAATGACCTAATGAACAATAGTCATTGATTTTCCATGATTGTTCCTCGTTTTTTGGCGTTTTAAGGTCGTAAAACAAGAATTCACGATGATTTCCAATTTTTCATTTGCTAATCTACATGCCATCTTCATGAATTCAGGCAACGGGCTCTAAATCGCCTAAAATTTTGTGGTCCCATCAAAATTGACCTAATGAACAATATTCATAGCTTAGCCATGACCATTTCTCATTTCATTGTATTTTAGGACCATAAAACAGCAATTCACAACGATATCCAATTTTTTGTGCGCTAATGTCCACGTCATCTTCATAAATTCGAGAGATGGGCTCCGAACTGTTAAAAATTTTGTGGGCCTATCATAAATGGCCTAATGAACAATAGTCATTATTTATCCATGATATTTTGGAATTTTTTGGAATTTTAACGCCATAAAACAAAAATTCATGACAGTTTCAAATTTTTGTGTGTTAATGTTCACACCCTCTTTATAAGTTCGGGCAACAGACTCTGAATTGACTAATTTTTTGTGGGCCCAGAAAATGACCTAATGAACAATAGTCATTCCTTCGCCATGATCGTTTCTCGATTTTTGGTGTTTTAGAGCCATAAACAGGAATTCACAACGATTTCAATTTTTTTGTGTGCCAATGTATATGCCATCTTCATGAATTTGGGTGACGGGCTCTGAATCAGCTAAAATTTTATGGGTCCATCAGAAACGACCTAATGAATAATAGTAATCATTTCACAATGACTGTTTCTCCTTTTTTTTTAATCATTTTAAGGCCATAAAACAAGAATTCTCATTGATTTCAAAATGTTCGTGTGCTAATTTACACGCAATCTTCATGAATCCAAGTGATGGGCTCTGAATCGCTTAAAATTTTTTGGTCTCTTTAGTAACGACCTAATAAACAAAACTCATTACTTCTCCATGAATGTTCCTTATTTGTTTTGCATTTTTGAGCCATAAAATAGGAATTCATAATGATTTTTGATTTTTCGTGTTTTAATGTCCACACCATCTTTATTGCCCCGAAATGCCAAACAATGTGGATCAGTCATGGCGAAGTAATGACAATTATTCAGTTGGTCATTTTTTATGGGTCCCTACAATTTTTAGCGATTCGGAACTCGTCGCCCAAATTCATGAAGATCGCATGGACATAAGCACACGAAAAAGTTGAAACCGCCCTAAATAAATGCTTTATGGTCCTGAAATGCCAAAAAATGAGAAACAATTATGGTGAAGCAATAACTATTGGTCATTTGGTCATTTTTTATCGGCCTAGAAAATTTTATGCGATTTCAAGCCCGTCTCCCAGATTCATATTGATCGAACGGACAGAAGCACATGAAAATGTTGAAATCGCCCAAATTTCAATAAGAGGATGATTTCCAATTTTACATGTGCTAATGTACACACCATATTCATGAATTTAGGCGACGAGCTTTGAATTGCCTAAAATTTTATAGTCCCATCAGAAACGACCTAATAAACAATAGTCATTTCTTCGTCATGACCTTTCCTCTTTTCTTTTGCATTTTTGGGCTATAAAACAGGAATTCACGACGATTTCAAGTTTTTCTAATGTCCACACTATTTTTATGAATTCCGAATAATCTAAAATTTTGTGTGCCCTTCATAAACGGCCAAATGAATAATGATCATCACTTCGCCATGATCGTTCCTCGTATTTTTGGCATTTTATGGCTACAAAATAGGTATTCAAGACGATTTTTAATTTTTCATGTGCATGAATTCAGGCGATATGCACCGAATCTCCTAAAATGTTGCGGACCCAAATAAACAATCCAATGAACAATAATCATCGCTTCGCCATAACCGTTCCTCGTTTTTTGGCGTTTTAGGGCCATAAAACAGAAATTCAGAACGATTCCTTAATTTTCGTGTGCTATAGTCCATGCCATCTGCATGAATTAGGGTGACCGGCCCCGAATCTCCTAAAATATTACGGGTCCATCAGAAATGACTTAATGAACAATAGTCACCTTTTCACCATGATCGTTCCTCCTTTTCTAGGGTTTTAGGGCCATAAAACATGATGATTCCCTTTTCATGTGCTATACTTCATGCCATCTATATGAATTCGGGCGACACAGCCTGAATCTCCTAAAACTTTGCAAGTCCAAAAAAAATTATGATCATTCCTCATTTTTTGGCGTTTTAGGGTCACAAAATAGGAATTCAAGATGATTTTTCAATTTTCATGTATTATAGTTCACGTCATCTGCATTAGTTCGTGCGATGGTCCCAAATCTCCTAAAATTTTGCAGGCCCATAAAAAACAACCTAATAAGCAATACTCATCGTTTCGTCATGACCGTTCATTATTTTCTTGAGCTTTTAGGACCATAAAAAAGGAATTCAAGACTATTCTTAGATTTTCGTGTGTTATGCCATCTACATGAATTCGAGCGACCAACCCCGAATCTCCTAAAATTTTGCGAGCCCATAAAAATGACATAATGAATAATAGTCATCACTTCACCATGACCGTTCCTTAATTTTTGGCATTTTAGAAAAATAAAACAGGAATTAAGGACATTTTCCATATTTTCGTGCGCTATAGTCCACACCATCTGCATGAATTCGGGTACTCGGCCCCAAATCTTTTAAAATTTCGTGTGCCCATCAAAAATGACCTAATGAACAATATTCATCACTTCGCCATGATTGTTCCTCGTTTTTTGGCGTTTAGAGCCATAAAACAGGAATTCATGATGATTCATAGATTTCTTGTGCTATAGTCCACGCCATCTGCATGAATTTAGGCGATCGGCCCCGAAAATCCCTAAAGTTCTGCGGGCCTACCAAAAACAACCTAGTGAACAATAGTCATCACTTCGCCGTGACTGTTCCTCATTTTTTGGCATGTTAGGTCCATAAAACAGGAATTCAGGGCGATCCACAGATTTTCGTGTGTTATAGCACATACCATTTGCACAAATATGGGCCCATAAAAATGAACTAATGAATAATAATCAACGCTTCTCCATGTACATTCCTTATTTTTGGCGTTTTAGGGCCGTAAAATAGAAATTTAAGATGATTCCCATATTTTCATGTGCTATACTCCATGCCATCTACATGAATTCCGCCGACCGACCCCGAATCTCCTAAAATTTTACGGGTCCATAAACAATAGTCATCGGTTCGCAAGACAGTTTCTTGTCTTTTGGCGTTTTAGGACCATAAAATAAAAATTCATGACGATTCCCAGATTTTTGTGTGCTATAGTCCACACCATATGCATGAATTCCGGCGACCGGTCCCTAATATCCTATGATTTTGTGGGTCCATCAAAAAAGACCTAATGAACAATAGTCATTGCTTCGCCATGACCGTTCCTCATCTTTTGGCGTTTTAGGACCATAAAACAGAAATTCAGGACGATTCCCAGATTTTCGTGTGCTATAGTCCACGCCATCTACATGTATTCAGGCAACCGTCCCCGATTGTCCTAAAATCTTGTGGGCCCATAAAAATACCTATTGAACAATAGTCAACGCTTTGCCATGTCCCTTTCTCGCTTTTTGGCGTTTTAAGGCTATAAAATAGGAATTCATTACGATTCCCAAATTTTCATGTGCTATACTCCACGCCATATGCATGAATTCGAGCTATCAGTCCCGATTCTTATTAAATTTTGCAGGTTCATAAAAACAACCTAATAAACAATAGTCATCGCTTTGCCATATCTGTTCCTCATTTTTTGGCGTTTTAGGGCCATACAACGGGAATTCTAGACGGTTCCTAGATGTTTGTGTGCTACACTCCACCATCTACATGAATTTGGGCGCTCGACCCCGGATCTTCATTAATTTTGCGAGCCCGTAAAAATGACATAATCAACATAGTCATCTCTTCGCCATGACCGTTCCTTATTTTTGGCATTTTTGATCCATAAAACAGGAATCCATGATGATTCTAAAATTTGTGTGTGCTATACTCCACGCCATCTGCATGATTCGGGTAACCGGCTCAAATCCCTTAAAATTCTGCAGGCCCATAAAAAATGGACTAATGAAAAATAATCACCGCTTCACTATGATCGTTCCTCGTTTTTTGACATTTAGGGCCATAAAACTGGAATTCAAGACGATTCTCGGATTTTCGTGTGCCATTGTCCACGCCATCAGCATGGATTCGGACGATCCGCTTCGAATCTCCTAAAATTTTGCGAGCCCATGAAAGTTAACTAATGAACATAGTCATCGCTTTGCTGTAATTGTTCATTGTTTTTTGGTGTTTTAGGTCAATAAGATAGGAATTCAGGACAATTCCCAGATTTTCATGTGCTATGGTCCACGCCATCTGCATGAATTTGTACGATCGACCCCGAATCTCCTAAAATTTTACGGGCCCGTAAACAATGACTTGTTGAACAATTGTTATTACTTCGCCATGATCATTTCTCTTTTTTGGAATTTTAGGGCATCCATAAAATAGGACTTCAGGATGATTCTTAGATTTTTGTGTGTTGTAGTCCACGCCATTTACACGAATACGGTTGACTGACTCTGAATCTCCTAAAATTATGTGGGCCAAAAAAATGACCTAATGAATAATAGCATCACTTTGCAATAACCTTTCCTTGTTTTTAGCGTCTTAGGTCCATAAAAATGGAATTCAAGAAGGTTCCCAGATTGCCGTATGCAATAACCTATGCCATCTGCATGAATTCGAACGATCGGCTCCGAATCTCCTCAAATTTTGCGGGTCCATCAAAAAAGACTTAATGAACAATAGTCATAGCTTCGCCATAACCGTTACTCATCTTTTGGCATTTTAGGACCATAAAATAGGAATTCAGAACGATTCCCAGATTTTCGTGTGCATAGTCCACGCCGACTACACGAATTTGGACGACCGGCCCCGAATGTCCTAAAATATTGCAGGCCCATAAAAATGACCTAATAAACAATAGTCAATGCTTCACCATGTTCGTTCCTCATTTTTTGGTGTTTTAGGGCCATAACATAGGAATTCAAGACGATTCTCAAATTTCCGTGTGCTATCCATGTCATCTACATGAATACGGGCGACCGATCCCGAATCTCCTAAAATTTTGCGAGCGTATCAAAAAAGATCTAATGAACAATAGTCATTGCTTAGCCATGACCGTTCCTTGTCTTTTAGCGTTTTAGGACCATAAATATGAATTCGGGATGATTCTCATATTTTCGTGTGCATAATAATCCACACCATCCGCATGAATTCGAGCGACCGGTCCCGAATGTCCTAAAATTTGAGGGCCCATAAAAAATGACCTAATGAACAATAGTCTTTGCCATGTTTGTTCCTCATTTTTTGACATTTTAGAGCCAGAAAATAGGAATTCAGAACGATTCCCAGATTTTCATGTGCTATACTCAACGCCATCTGCATGAATTCGATCTACAAGCCCCGATTTTCCTAAAATTTTACAGGCCCATAAAAACGACTTAATGAACAATAGTCATCACTTCACCATGTTCGTTCCTTGTTTTTTTGATATTTTAGGACCATAAAACAGAAATTTAGGACGACTCCCAGATTTTCGTGTTCTATTGTCCATGTCATCTGCATGAATTCGGACGACAGGCCCTGATTCTCCAAAAAACTTTTCGGGCCCATCAAAAGCAACTTAATGAACAATAGTCATCCCTACGCCATGATCGTTCCATGTTTTTTGGATTTTTAGGATCATACAACAGGAATTCAGGACGATTCCTAGATTTTTGTGTGCTATACTTCACACCATATGCATGAATGGGGGCGACCGACCCCGAATCTCCTAAAACTTTACGTATCCATAAACAATGACCTAATTAACAATAGTCATCTCTTAGCCATGACCATTCTTAATTTTTGGCTCTTGCTCCGTAAAAAGGAATCCACGACGATTCCAAATTTACGTGTGATATATCCACATCATCTGCATGAATTCGAGCGACTGTCTCTTCATATGCTAAAATTTTGCGGACTCATAAAAAATATCCTAATGAACAATAGGCATCGCTTCACCATGATCGTTCCTTATTTTTGGCGTTTTAGGATCATAAAACAGAAATTCAAAACAATTGCCATACTATCATGTGTTTAATCTATGCCATCTGCATGAATTCGGGCGACCGACCCCGAATCTTCAAAAATTTTACGGGTCCACAAAAATGATCTAATGAACAATAGTCAACGTTTCACTATGTCTGTTCCTCAATTTTTGGCGTTTTAGGTCCATATAAAAGGAATCCAAGACGATTCCTAGATTTTCGTGGATTATATTCCACGGCATCTGCGTGAATTCAGGCGACCGCCCCCAAATCTCCTAAAAATTTTGGGCCCATCGAAAACGTTTTAATAAATAATAGTCATTGCTTTGTCATGACCGTTCCTTGTTTTTTGGTATTTTAGGACCATAAAATTAGAATTCAGGACGATTCCCAAAATTTTGTATACTATATGGCACGATGAAAGGCAAACAATTGCCAAATAATTGGAACATATCACTCCTCAAATGATACTATTGTTAAGGTATGACCTTCCCTATTTTCATTTATATTTTATACTAACTTGTTGCAGGTGTTCGATTCTGCATGAATACGGGTGACCGACTTCGTATCTCCTATAATTTTGCGGTCCCATAAAAAATGACCTAATGAACAATAGTCATTTCTTCGCCAAGATTGTTCCTCATTTTTAGCATTTTAGGGGCCATAAAATAAGAATTCAAGACGATTCCCATATTTTCGGGTGCTATCACACCATCTTCATGAATTCAGGCGACCGACTAAAATTTTGCAGGCCATAATAAACTAACTAATAGTGTATGTCATCTGCATGAATTCAGGCGACCAACCCCGAATCTCCTAAAATTTTCAGGGCCCATCAAAAACGACCTAATAAACAATACTCATTGCTTCACCATGATCGTTCCTTATTTTTTGGAATTTTAGGGCCATAAAACAGGAATTCAAGACTATTCTCATATTTTCGTGTGCTATAGTCTATGCCATATACATATCCCACGCCTTCTGCATGGACCCGGGCCACCAGATCCATATCACCTAAAAAAATTTCGGACCATAAAAAATGACTTAAGGAACAATAGACACCGTCTCGCCATGATTGTTACTCGTTTTTAGGCGTTATAAGGGCATAAAATTGGAATTTTGTTCGATTCTCAAATTTTTGCGTTATAGCCCACTCCTTCTGCATGGGCCCGGGTCATCGGACCTGGATCGACTAAATATTTTCAGACCATCAAAAATGACCTAAGGAACAATTATCACCGCCTTTTCATGATTGTTCCTCGTTTGTTGGCGTTTTAGGGCTATAAAACTGGAATTCCGCCTGATTCTCATATTTTCTTGTGCTATAGCCCACGACTTCTACATGGCCAGGATCACCAGACTCGAATCACCTAAAAAATTTTGGACCATAAAAATTAGCCAAAGGAACAATAGTCACCGCCTCGCCTTAACCGTTACTCGTTTTTTGGCATTTTAAGGTCATAAAACTAGAATTCCACCCGTTCCTAAATTTTCATGCGGTATAGCCCATGTCTTCTGCATAGGCCTATGCCACTGAACCCGGATAGCTTAAAATTTTGCCGACCGATAAAAAATAACCTAAGAAACAATAGTCACTGCCTCGCCATGATTGTTACATCGCTTTTTGGCGTTTAGGTCCATAAATTTGGAATTCGGCCCGAATCCCAAATTTTCGTGTGCTATACCAGGCCTTCTGCATGCGCCCAGGACACCGGAACCAGATCACCTAAAATTTGGCCGGCCCATCAAAAACGGCTTAAGAAACAATAATCACCCCTCGCGATGACCGTTACTCGTTTGTTAGCATTTTAGGGCCACAAAACTGGAATTCCGCCTGATTCCCAGATTTTCGTGTGGTATAGCCCACGCCTTCTACATGGGCCTCGGCCACCATACCAGAATCGCCTAATATTTTTTCGGATCATCAAAAATGACCTAAGGAACAATATTCACTGCCTCGCCATGACCGTTACTCATTTTTTAGCATTTAAATTGCAATTCCACCCACATTCTCAGATTTTCGTGTGCTATAGCCCACGCCTTCTGCATGAACTCGACCACTGAACCCAGATCACCAAAAAAAAATTTGGTCCATCAAAAATAACCTAAAACAATAGTTACAGCCTCGCCATGACCGTTACTCGTTTATTAGCATTTACATATAACTTGAATTATACTTGATTCCCAGATTTGTGCTACAACCTACGCCTTCTACATGGGCAGAGCCAGTGGACCGGGATCGCCTAAAAAAATATTTGGACCATAAAAAATGATCAAAGAAACAATAGTCATTGTCTCGCCATGACCTTTGCTTGTTTTTTGGCTTTTTATGGCTATAAAACTGGAATTTCACCCGATTCTCAGATTTTCGTGTGTTATAGCCCACGCCTTCTACGTGCGCCCGGACCACCGGATCTGAATCGGCTAAAATTTTGTCGTTCCATCAAAAACGACCTAAATAACAATAGTCACCGCCCCTCCATGACCGTTACTTGTTTGTTAGAGTTTTAGGGCCATAAAATTAGAATTTCGTCTGATCCATAAATGTTTGTTTGTTATAGCCCACGCCTTCTGCATGAGCCCCAGCCATCAAACCCATATCGCCTAATATATTTTCGGACAATGAAAAACGTGCTACGGAACAATAGTCACCGCCTCGCTATGACCGTTACTTATGTTTTGGCATTTTTAGGTCCATAAAACTGAAATTTCGCGCGATTCCTTGATTTTCTTGTGCTATATAACCCACGCTTTTTGCATGGACCCAGGATACCGGACCCGATTCTCCTAAAAAATATTCGACCCATAAACGACCTAAGGAACATTAGTCACTGCCTCTCCGTGGTCGTTACTCGCTTTTTGGCATTTAGGGCCATAAAACTGATATTCTGCCCGAATCTCAGATTTTTGTGTGATGTTGCCCACGCCTTCTGCATGGGCCCGGGCCCAGGCCATCAGGCCTAGATCACCTAAAATTTTGTCGGCCCAGCAAAAACAACCTAAGGATCAATAGTCACCCTCGCCATGACTATTACACGTTTGCTAGCGTTTTAGGGCCATAAAACTGGGATTCCGCCTGATTCCTAGATTTTCGTATGTTATAGCCCACGTCTTCTACGCCCCGAAAATCGGACCAGAAACGCCTACTTTTTTTTCGGACCATCAAAAATGACCTAAGGAACAATATTCACCGTCTCGCCATAACCATTACTCATTTTCGGCATTTTAGGGCCATTAAATTGCATTTTGTCCGATTCTCAGATTTTCGTGTGTTATAGCTCACACCTTCTGCATGGGTCCAGGCCACCACGACCGTTACTAGTTTTTTGGCATTTTAGGGCCATAAAATTAAAATTTTACCTGATTCCGGTATTTTCGTATGCTATAGCCCACGCATTCTGCATGAGTCCAGGCCACCTGATTCGGATCACCTAACATTTATCCAGACTATCAAAAATGACCTAAGGAACAATAGTTACCAGCCTCTCCATAACTGTTACTCGTTTTTGGCGTATTAAAGCCACAAAACTAAAATTTTCCCGATTTCTATATTTTCGTGAGCTATAGCCACGCCTTCTGCATGCGCCCGGGCCGCAGGACCCGGATCGCCTAAAATTTTGCCGGAGCATAAAAAATGACCTAAGGAACAATGTCACTGCCTCGTAATAAGTATCACTCATTTTTGGTGTATTAGAGCCATAGAATTGGAGTTCCGCAAGATTCTCATGTTTTCGTGTGTTATAGCTCACTCCTTCTGCATGGGCCCGGGCTAACGGGCTCGGATTGGCTAAAAAAAATTTGGCCCATCTAAAACAAACTAAGGAATAAAAGTCGCTGCTTTGACATGACCATTATTTATCTTTTTGGCGTTTTAGGTCTATAAAATTAAAATTTCGTCTGATTCCCAGATTTTCATGTACTATAGGCCACGCTTTTTGCATGGGCCCAGAACCGAACCGCCTAAAAATATTTTGGACCATCAAAAATGACCTAAGGAACAATAGTTACCGCCTCTCCATGACAGTTACTCGTGTTTTGGCGTTTTAGGGCCATAAAACTAAAAAATTGTGTGATTCTCATATTTTCATGTGATATAGCTCATGCCTTCTACATGGACCCGTGTCGCCGAATCGGATCGCCTAATAATTTTTCGAATCATCAAAAAGACCTAAGGAACAATAATCATCGCATCGCCATGATTGTTACAATTTTTTTGGCATTTTAGGACCACAAAATTGGTATTTCGCCTGATTCCCAGATTTTCATGAGCCATAGCCACGCCTTCTGCATGGGTCTTGGCCACCGGACTCGAGTCGCCTAAAAAAATTTTGGACCATCATAAACGGCCTAAAGAATAATAGTCACTATTTCGCCATGACCGTTACTCGTTTTTTAGCGTTATAAGGCCATAAAACTAGAATTTCGCTCGATTTTCAGATTTTCGTGTGTTATAGATCACGCCTTCTGCATGGGCCCGGGCCACCGGATCTCGATCGCCTAAAATTTTGTCTGCCCATCAAAAACGACCTAAAGAACAATAGTCATCGCCTCACCATGACCGTTACTCGTTTTTTTTGGCATATTAGGGTTATAAAACTGAAATTCCGCTTGATTCTCAAATTTTTGCGTGTTATAGCCCACGCCTTCCGCTTAGGCCCGGGCCACCAGACCTGGATCGACTAAAAGAATTTCGAACCATAAAAAACGGGCTAAGGAACAATAGTCACCACCTAGCCATGACCGTTACTTGTTTTTAGCGTTTTAGGGCCATTAAATAGAATTTCTCCTGATTCCCAGATTTTCATGTGTCACGCCTTTTACATGGATCCGGGCCACCTGGCCTAATGAACAATATTTATTGCTTTGTCATATCGTTCCTCATTTTTTGGCATTTTAGGGCCATAAAATAGGAATTCAGGTCGATTTCCAATTTTTTGTATACTAACGTTCACGCCATATTCATGAATTGGGGCGACGGATTCCAAATCGTCTAATTTTTCAGGCCCATAGAAATGACCTAATAAACAATTGTCATCTCTTCGCCATGACTAGTTTATTTAGGACCATAAATAAAAATCTAGGATGATTTTCGATTTTTTGTGTGCTAATGTCCATATTATTTTCATGAATTCGGGCGACGGGCTCCGAATCGCCTAAAATTTTGTGGCCCAATTAGAAACAACCTGATGAACTATAGTCATCACTTTGCCACGACCGTTACTTCATTTTTTGGTGTTTTAGGGCCATAAAACATGAACTCACGATGATTTCTAATTTTTCATGTGCTAATGTCCATGCCATCTTCACGAATATGGGCGATGAGCACCGAATTACCTAAAATTTTGTGGGCCCATATGAAACGACCTAATGAACAAAAGTCATAGCTTCGCTACGCCCTTTCCTCGTGTATAGTACATGCTGATTTTGTAGAATTTTTTTAACGGATTTCGATTGACCTGAAATTTCATAGGCCTGTAGGAAACGGCCTAGTGATCGATATTTATTGTTTCGCCATGACCTGTGGGTTCATTTTATGGCGTTACATGGTCATGCTAGATTATATCCCCTTATGCTGATTTTGTAGAAGTTTTGTAACGAACTCCGATTGGCTTGAATTTTTGTATGTCCACAGGAAACAACCTTGTGACCAATACTCACTACTTCACTATGACTTACGAATTCATTTTATAGTATTTCGTGATCATGCAACACATCTTTGTAACTTTATCCACTTTTTCATGTATATTAATACATGTTGATTTTGTTAAAAGAATTTGATGGACTCCTATCGATCTAAAATTTCATGGGTACATCGTCATGACTTACGAATTCAATCTTCAATGATTTCAAAACATACAACACGAATTTACGAGTATATCCACTTTTTCAGTTAACCTTAACTTGATACTTGGAAAAGAATTGAACTCTTGGAACTTCATGAAAAACACTATTCTATTTACCTAAGGGCGTGGCCTACCAGCGAATAAAGTTGGTAAAAGTCATTAAAAACTAAAGTTTAAATCCAACGAGAAAGGAAACCAAAAAAGTTGTTAGGCATAGCAATTCAATATTTGCGGCTGGCGTTAAAATAGTTGAATTGTAAATCACATTTATCAATAAAAAAAAATATATGAGCACCTATCTATCAACAAGGCACATTATTTCGTTTACCGTAACCTGATACTTGCGTGCAAGACTCGGATCACTTCTCACACAAGGAATCTACTACAGCAAATACACTCGAATTTTCCTTTCTGTTTTAACTCCAACGTTAAGAAGTCCATAGATGTGCAAACATTTACTTTAACAGGGGCAAATTGCTATGAAGAGAGTTTGTTAAAGGGAGACTACAGATGAGAGTAAATTCTTTTAAACAGGTTACAGATACATCACTCAAATAACTTAAATTGTCAAAGTGAATACCCTCAAATATTTTTCTTTAATAAAAAAAACATTGCTGGCGCTCATTTACACCTAGTAAGGGTTGTACCGGGAACGCCCCCGTCCACTGTCACCCCGCCTTCCACCACTTGAACCTCCTCCGCCACTGCGGCCACCCCGTGATGCTGCTGGAGGTGGGGTATGCATAACACCTGGTTGTTGCCTGGACAGGGAGAAGAGATCAGAGATTATACAAGGGAAACTCTTCTCAGTCATTTTTGAATCAATCAAATACAAATACACCTAACACAAGAAAATAATTTGGTTCATCCAAACATCTCGGATGCAATATGAGTTCTTTGAATATTTTGAACAACGTGAGGCAACATCAGATAATAAGAAATACTGGAAGGAATAAATGGAGCATATTGAGAACGTTGTCAATCATTTCAAAAAGAAAAAAATCTCAGCTGAAAGTCCTAATTTCTGTATTAACAATCAAAACTAGAGGAAAGGACAGAATACCAATATTCAACTGTACCAGAAAAGCAAAACCTGCAAACATGGAACACCGAGCGCAAGCAATAATTTATGTTTCATTCGGCAGGGGTGAGTAGTTCTAAGAGGCAGCTGACTTCTAGATGACTAAAATTTTAACATCTTAAGCCCCTAACCCCCTCCCCCCAAACAGCTGTTAAGTAAAATGATTTGATGTAATAACAAAAAGATAAAGAAAAGAACACAACTCCAAGATCATGGTCTGATGCAACCTGCGTGTATCCCCACACTCAAAGAGTCTAAGGAGCAGTGTGGACAAATTTTACAAAAACTATCTTCAGAAGTTTTTTGAAGACGAAACCTGTGCATAGATAACTTGTCCCAAAAAAGTAGTTTTTGGATCCTAATTTACTTAAACTGTTAAAACACGGAAAGAAGGGCAACTTACACAGAAAATATTGTTGCAAGTTTGTTGTTTGGATGTAAATCTTCAAAAAACAAAAACATGGACTTTTATCTAGTTTATTATAAGAACCATCAATTATCTTTAAAAATTACCACATTTGTGTCCAGCTTAATTAAATTTCTATATTAAATTGCATCCTCCTATGTCATGGTTGCACTGCAAAATGATGTTAATGCTGGGTTAAAATAAAATTAGTCAAAAAACTATAGGGACCATGTTGCTTTTAAGCAAGGTCCAGAAAAGGCACTTTTTTCATCCAAAAGCAGCCTGTTAGCACATCTGCAACTCATAAACATTTCTTCAACTTTCTGTAAAGACTTTCTTTCAAATATTTGAAACAGATAAGCACCTTTTTTTTCTTTTTTGATATGATGGTGCACCTTGACTATTCCATCGCATACCTGCTACTTCCCAACTCTAAGTAACAAGGCTTAGCCAGATGAGAAGAAATCACCTAGTATTTGTCTCTGCCAGGATTTGAACTACGGTCTCAAGGTTTGTGCCTAGATTGACCACTAGGCCACACCTTGGGTGCTAGACAGGCACCTTTGTTAATAGAATATCTTCAATTTTTTGCCCAAAAGAAACAGTTTCACAGACAAACGCTTCCTAGAATTGACCAAGTGTCTACATAATGCTAACTGTCACAAGTGACAAGTATCAGCAGAATGCTTATTCTGATGAAGATTCTGGAACAAAGTTAACCACCCATGATGCATTTCCAACTCAACCAGGTATATAGGAACCTAATTAAACACCCTATAACTAATATCATAGGATCTAATGCTTCACTAGAGGTTCACCAATGTTATATATGGATAGCATTGCCTTTTGTCTTAGAAGCACCTCTTTTACATAATATGCATTAATGGTATTCTATTCCTTGAATTTCAGTCATGACTCGTGATAACTGGAATTCTGAAATTGCAGAAATTGATAATTAACTTTGGCCCTGGACATTAGTTTTCCTTTATATCATGAAATCAGATTGGACTTTTCCTTTCATAATCAAGCTTAAAAAAGCGACCGCTATAGACAAGTTATACTTACAGCACATATCCAATCCTTCCATCAGGCAAAAGCATCGGCATCATCGCCAAGCCAGCAGGTGTAGCTCCTCTTCCATAGACCAGTGGCTGTGAAGTGACGGCAACAAGTGTTAGTAAAGCTGCAGATTCACAAATTTACCTGAACACAAGCTACACTTGAGTATGATAATATAAGGCCCATCAACTCATCCAATTTAAATTTAAATAACACGGGAATCTTGTTATATACATGGCAACTTTGTAATATAGATATTTCTTGTCTTGTACAAAAATCCTGCATATATAATATCAACACATGGGAAACAATGTTGTTAAAGAGTTAATTAAAATTTGCCAAGCCGTGAAGCTTGGCGAAGCCCACATGGTGAAGCCCACGTTGTGTGCTTCGCCTTGCTTAATCAGTAAAGCGTAGACGTCAAGGTGCTAAAGCATGTGCACCTTCAACGTGGGCACAAATATATATATACATGTATATATATATATAGTTTTTCCATTCTTTCGTCCAAATAATTATTGTTTGTGTTTACACTAACATTTTCGTGCATTACATTTCTATTCCTTATTTTTTCTTCATCAGCACTTTTATTCCCTTAAGCCCACACTTTAATTGAGCATTGCGCTTAAAGCTCCAAGAAATTCTTGGCGCTCTTTTGCCCTTTTGACTACTCTGATTGGAAACTGGTTATCTCCTCAAAGTTTTTGCTTTATGTATTAGAGTATAATTAGCAACAATTTTAGATGATTAATCATATTCATTACTACAACCTCTCTATCTTCACAAGGTAGGGGTAAGGTCTGCGTACACTCCCTCCCGGCTCCCCAGACCCTACTATGTGGGATTACACTGGGTTTGTTGTTGTTGTAATCATATTCATTAATAGAAATCCTGCACAAGTCGCCACAAGAAAATGATCCAACGGAAACCTAGCAACTGAAGGCATCGGTTAACAAAAGAAAGCTTGCTTACAAGCTACAAATAAATGGAACACCAAGTGTAAGAATTATCGAAACACTCAATATCTTCTTTCTCTCTCTTTTTTATGGGGGGTGGGGGTGGGGGGTGTCCAACACTAAATGTATGTATCAAGAACAGCAAAATCCACCTTTAGGAATCTATATATTTGAGGCAAAGTTAACATTAAGGCGTTTCTGGAAAAAAGTTAGATGCATTTTACTGAAGTAAAAGACTAGGATACGCAGTCGTACAAGATATTGCGAAATAACCTAAGCATCCAACCTAAAACCTTAAGGGATTTGCAGAGGCCCATGATATTATAAACCAATTTGGAAACCCTAACCCAACCATTGAGGGACAAGTGTAGCATTCTCTAACATCCTCCTGCTTGTGTAACCAAGTTATATGGTTTACTCGTGAATTTGATTTTATTTTCTTTGTCTACCTTTTTCCCTGAAGTAGAGAGAGGACAGAGGAAGCTCAACTGGACTGGATTTGGAGTAGAGGGAGTCAGGTTAGGCTCAATAAGCTAATGAGTAGGCCTGGAGAAATGTTATTACCTCGATGGGCTGTTGAATTGAGAGAGAAAAAGAGAAAGAAGCCCAAAGCAGCTTCATGGGCTGATCTTTGAGAGAGAGAGAGAGAAAGAGTGTTACCAGACGATAGAGCATGAAGAGATAAAAGGGATGTGCAGACAAGCCCAACAAAGTTTGGCTCTGAGACCATTTAAAATAAACTGATCATCCAACCCAAAATCTTAAAGCAATGGATGGAGTGACCCACGACATTATAAACGCCTTTGGAAATCCTTATATAACCGATGAGGGATGAGTGTAGCATTCTCCAATATCAATTGATCACATCTGACCAAAGTCGAAAGTAGCACAAATAGAGAAGATTTTGTAATGTACTATGCCAAGTGCTAACTTTCATATGCACCGCTAACATAAGTGCAACGATATGATAATTAGGTGATTAAAAGAAACGAGGTAGACCTAAAATCATATCAACAAATCTGCCTCAAAAGACCTATAACCTCTTGAAACCAATGTAGACTTAGCTAAGAATAGAACACTGAAACAAAACACAATGGAAGCAAATGACACATATAAGGGGTCATTTGGTTATCGGGAAATGGATACTAATCCCGTGATACAATTTGGTATTACATTTATCCCATGTTTGGTTATAGGAATTAGCTAATACAGGTATAAGTCCTATTCCCAAAACTTGCTATTACCTATCACACATTGGATGTGAGATCATAATCCCAGGATTATAATCCTGGATATCCCAGATTGGAACCAAACAACCCCTAAGAGTTATTAACTCATTGATATTAAAACTCAGTTATATTGTTCAGCTATGCCTAGGTACTTTTAATACTTAGGCAGACTCATATGCATGGACAAGTATGAGTTTTTGAATAAAATATCTAGTTTTAGATATCTTAATGTACTTTAGAAGACAAATTATTTAATACTCCCTCTGTTTCAAAAAGATTTAGCACTATTTCCTTATTAGTCTGTTCCAGAAAGATTGGCACCTTTCAATGTTTCCTTAATAGAAAGCATTTATAGCCACACAAATGTTATGGCAGGTTTCAGACCACAAGTTTCAAAATTTTACAGCCACATGAATGTTATGGCACCACAAATCTTAAAAGTCTTCTCTTCGTTATTATAGTTTGTGTCAAGTCAAACTAAGACAATCTTTTTGAAACGGAGAGAGTATTAGAATGCAATGCCTTAAATATAGCATAATTTATATAGAGGACTAATATATACTAAAAACTAATATAGATTAAGGTATAGTTGGTTGATTGAAAAGGCTAGAACATCGAATGCGAAGACAAACAGTCACCATCAAAAACATGAAAAAGTTCCTACTTGGCCAACACCTGCACCACCATATCCTGCACTTAGAGCACTATAGGGAGCTCCAACCATGCCATAGCCAATACGAGGAGGGTAAGTTGGAAGTGTGGGCCCCTTTTGTGAGCTTGATCCTCCTGAAGATTTCTGATCTGCCTGAGGCTTTGCGAGTGAACACTCCAGTATTTTTCCTGTATAAGAGCACCGATGCATCAGTGTCATCATACATTTTGTTGTATGAAAATGAAATCAAATCCAAAGAAAGAAGTAGGAAACAGACATACCATCTATCTCATATCTCTCAGTGTTCTTCAGCGCCTTCATAGCACTTGACCTCTCAGCAAAGTGAACAAAGCCATATCTGCTCTGTTCTTGCCCTGGTTTAGCCGGAGGAAGAACTACTTTCATAATTTTCCCATGATGTTCAAACAACTCTTTTAGCTTGTCTTGAGTAATGTTTTTGGGCAAGTTCTTCACATACACTGCTTTAACCTATAGAGTCCCAAAGGAGACAAAAGATGCTTACATCACAATTCAACATCTTCAGAACTTCTGTTAATTAACCAAGCTGGACCATAACGGACAATATTTTATGCACCAAGCAATAAATCATTCTCAAGAAATATAGCTACTTGGTAGTATTCCAACTTAGGATAAGATATGCAAAACACAATCCATAAAGCAAAGCAAAAATCCATACTGCCAAGCCCATAAGCGTTGGCTGTTAATCACCAACTATCCAAGTATCTTAGAAAAGCCCAAGCACATTAGTTTGCATGGAAAGGAAAGATAAAATACGTAAGAGTTCTAAAGGTAGAACCTGTGCAGAAGCAGCAGTTTCAGCATTTTTGGGATCTGCCCAGCTGACAGTTGGTGCATTATCATCAAGCTTAAAGTCAGAATTTGACATCTTTTGTCTTGAATACTCTGCACATGCATTATTGTAATATTCTATAAAAGCGAATCCGCGATTTCTACCGGAGTTCTGAGGATCCTGCATCATAGGAGTTGGAAAAAGAAATTAAAGCAACAAAAGTGGTTTCTCCTTGCATATATATTGGGGGGGTGAACTTAAATCTTCTTCGCATGAATAACAGGATTTAAGTGGAAGAGTAACAAAGGTGGAGCTGCAAATATATAACCAATGACAAAGATATTGTAGCAAAAGGTTGAGAACGGAATAACTATAAACATATGTCAAAAAAATAGCCAGATCTTACCTTCACCAGCTCAATAGTAATAACCCCAGGTCCCACATTCGTCACAGCTGTCCTCATATCTTCCTCCCCCCAGTTTCTAGGAACATTACCAATGAACAACCGATGTTTAGCTTGAGCTGGCGAACATTTTACCCTTTTTCCCTGATACATGAACAGTTATTAGAGAACCCAAAGAGTCGAGCAAATAGATAAATTTTCATTCACAATTATGGAAATGCACATCAGGGCTGTAAACTGCTTAATAAGTGATTGATAAACTAGGCAAAATGAGACAAAGAAAGAGTACAGTTAAGGAGAATAGCTTTTTGCCTACCTTCAGCTCAGTGTTGTTGAGCTCCTTAATAGCCTTGGATGCCAATTCCTTGTTTCTATAGGTAACAAACGCGTATCCCTTGTTCTGTGTTGAGTCCTTCCCTTTCATTATTCTTACCTGCGATTTTCATTCATGTTATCCTAGTAAAATTATGGGATACCAATAAAGAACAGCTAATGAACAGGAAAAGAATTTACCTCTGTAACTTCCCCAATTGTCTCACAAAAATCCCTCACATCTGCCTCAGACACATCTTGAGTAATGCCACCTATGTACACTTCCGAACCGTGAGGAGGAAGTGCAAGGAGCTCAGCATGCTTTTCTTCCACGTCCTCAGCATCTGTATCAACTTTCATTTTTACATACTTCGAACCCTTTGCTTCCCCAGCTCCATCGCTTTCATTTTCCTCCTCCTCCTCCTCCTCCTCCTCCTCTTCCACCTCCTCTTCTACCTCTTCTTCTTCTTCTTCCACCTCTTCCATTTCCACCTCTTCTTCTACTTCTTCATACTCAATCTCCTCATCTTCTTCATTATCCCCTTCAAAGTCAACCTGCTCTTCAGTCTCAACAGGCTTCTCAGGTTCAGATTTAGTAGCTGCAGCACTGGCCCTTGTCCTCGGCATCTTATATATCTAGGAAGATAAGCTGGCACTGCAACTCTGATGGAACCACAGAAGCCAGAAGCATTTGCAAAAGAAAGAAGAAAATTGTGGACAGGCTGAACCAAAATGAAAGGCCAAGAGGATTTCCAGAGTAAAGAATATCTCAACTGAACTTGTTCCATGAGAAATGGCCCAAGGAGTTCCAATGTCAATTTATAGTAAAAGGCTGACAAAATTTTACCAATACAAACAAAGACAGGCAAGAGAAGAATACTGAATGATCAAGAGGGTAATATCCTCCATCAGGTGCAAAAATAATGAATCAATGAATTCCTTAAAAGGTAGATACTGATTGATTTCTGAAGGGAAGTCAGCCTTTAGTCTAAACTATAAACAGGACCAATGCATTCATAACAATGGAACAAGGACAAGAAAGAAAATAAAAGAAAACAAGGAAAGAGAAAAGAGATAGAAGAGCGAAACTTTGAAAGGGTTAATCTATTAGTATTAACCCACGCAATAGCAGGGAAAATAGAATGCTAAACGGATTGGTCATCAAGGTTTTGATCCCACCAGACCCAACCCCATAAAACATAATTCCAGTTCCAAAATACATGTCCCATTCTGTAACTGAGACCTCCCTGCAGTAAATTAATGGACATACAATGAATGCACTGATAAAGGAGCAATCTCGACTGCACTTTTTAAATAACCATTGCTCAATATCAGAACAGTCCACAAGTCATTTTGCTAGCCCATTGGAGTTAGCACTTGACATCAAGAAGCAGATTAATCTATCGCTAGCTTAACCAGAAGTCTAATCAGTCTCATAATGATGAAGACTGTAAATTTAAAGTAGTAACCAAATCTAGCTGACACTCACGAGCTTGGAATAAAAAGGTAAAAGGGATATCACCCTTAGCACTTGAATAAAAAGCTTAGAATCACGCATCCTCACTGGCCTTTTTTTCCTTTGGGGGGAAGGGATGGATATAAATCAAAATATTCCATTAATGCGTATTTCACTAGTTTAACAGAATAAAATCCATTTACAAAGTCACAACCAATTCCAAAAGCTCGGCCACCGATTAATGAGTTTCCTTATCCAACTACATTTTCTAGTGGAATGCATGACGAGAAAATCTCAGAAATACAAAACTTCTTTTCCCTTATATGTTGCACGTAAAGCTTTTCCTATTAGAAATCAAAAATATTTGTTAAACGTAATTATCATCTCCCAAGTCCATTAGCATCAGCATCGTAAAGTCTTACTAATACTCCACTGATTTCTTTATTTCTGAACGATTAAAACATAAAAAAGTCAATGACAAAATCATCCTAGTGGAAACATCGAGGTGCACCCAACTCTACCATTATCATAAAAAAGATCCTTCATGGTAACATGTATTCATTCTTTTCAGACCGTGGACCTTTTCATCTTATCAGTTAATCCCATTTACAAATGCACCATGACCACCACATGCCGTCACAAGGTAAAAGCTAAATTTTATTGTTTTTTTTTGAGAAAGAAAAGCCAAATTTTATTGTTCTTGATCCTAAGTACAAATTAGTATAAAATATAGAGTCGTATCATCGAAATGCTTCTAAATTCCACTTGAATTGTCTAACCTAAATTAAATGGTCTTGTTCAAAATTTGAATTATATGAGTTTTAAGCACCCAGGCTCTCAATTTTGGGTTGCCTCATTCCCTAATTTGGAAGATATAATAATGCTATAGCTACTTTTTCTTTGTATTTTGGACTAAGATTTTGGAAGGTTCAATAGCAAAGATAGCCTCTACCATTTATGCTTGCACTATACAAAAGAAGGTGTTAGCCCCATTTACCAAATATCAGAAACAATCCCTCGAAGGCTTCATACACTATTTGGCACGCCTAGTACTCCTTTGTGTATAGTAAACACAAGCCTTCATCATTTCTGAAGCTCAACACTAATTCTCAACCATTGAATACAGTAGTTCTTGAACAATCAAGATTCTGAGAAGCTTTCTGTGTTAGGAAAGGGACTGGAAAACAAGAACAAATATAACCTTGACGACAAGTAGTGACAATCTTTCGCCTAAGACAGATAGATGAGATGCAAGAGCATAAGATGGGACCAATGCACCTGGATCATGCACTGCCTCTAAGTTAGGAACACTACTTTGTAACGTGTGCATGTATATATATAATAACATAAGTGAGTTTAAACTTTAAAGTCAAACTAGGTAGTTTTAGCAAGACGGAAAGTACTTCACCGAAACTAAAATCATTCTTTGGTGCTTAATTTCCTGCAAATACTTTCCAACAAAAAGGAGGAAAATGACTTCCCTAACTTGTAAGCGGAAGTCATATTCTTGCCCCAACATTTTCAATTTTTTTTTTTGATGAAGAAGTCAAAGTAATGATAACATCCAGTAGAAAATATTTTCAAATTTTTAACTTCATATTACTACTCTAACCAACATTTGGACATTATTATCAATCTTTAATACTTTATTACAACAACCCACCATTAACCAACCCAAACCCGCCATTAACCAACCTAATGCCTAATACTGCAATTTACACCTGTCAGCAAATGACCCACATCTCTTTTATTTTTAATTGTTTTATATAGGTAAAAGACCCACATCTATTGATGTACCATCTCAATGTATCCTCTCCTTTTAACCTCTAATGTTGCAATAAAGTGCAGTCCGGTGCACAAAGCATCCCTCATTCACCCAGGATACGGGGAAGGGCCGCACCCCATGGGGTATCACGTAGGCAGCCTATCCTAATGCAAGGGTTAATGGCTGATTCCACGACTGGAACCTTGACCATGGAGACAACTGTATCGTTGCTCTAATGCTCCCCTTCAACCACTAAAGCTGCAATATTAAACTTTCTAAGGAAACAAAACTTCAACAGACTACACAGATTCATGTAGGTATACTCGCACATAAAAATAATCCAATTATTCAAAACAAATCTAATCCGAGTAATTCAAACAAAATATGCGTATTCTACCACCCACCCTCACGCCCACGCCCACCCGTACCCACCCCGAAAAAGCAGAAAAAGAATGGTGAAATGTATACATAGAAAAACATATTAAAACAACAATTACAACAAAAGAAGAAGTAAATGAGAAGAAATTATTACCCTGAAATGAAATGAGAAACCCCCTTTCTTCCTTAGCTGTGGAAGCAAACGCCGAGACCAAAAACTAGCTTCTGTGAAAGTAATGTTGTGCGTTTTGAGGGTAATTTATAAACCCTAGATTTGACGACCCAGCTGGATTTGGTGTTAGGGTTTTGATTTGGGGATATTTTCTTTTGTATGATTGTTCTGTTACGTATTGACAGCTTTCTCCCTGTATTCTTACGTCCTTTGCGTCGTAAGTAACTATCTATAAGGGCATTTACGTCATTAGAAATCAAATGTTCAAACTGTGGGGACACGAGGATAATCCTTGGTATTTCTTTTTTTGTTTATGGAAGAATATACAATTTCATAGTCGCTAGTAAGGGTCTGTTTGGCAACCACCTAATTAGATAGTATAATAATTACAAAGTCATGTTTGGGAATCAAAAACTTTTTCCTTTTCCATTTTTCCAAATGACTCTTCCGCGTGGTATTACTGTTAATTGTTTCTTGGAAGGAACAAAAGGAGGTTGTCATTATCATTTGTTTGATGCATAAGGAATAATTTTCCAAACTAAAATTTCTTATGAATCAGGCATATATTCTATTAAGTTATCAACCGATACATATAACTTAGTAAAATGCGTGCAATTCGTACCTATAGATCAATATTTCAAAAAATTTCTAAAATTGGGAGCACATTCGAATTAAATTATTTAGAGTTTTTTTTATACAATAACCACAAAAATCGTAGAACATTTCAGGTGTGTATTTTTATTCATTAACATAAATTGCCAAAAATAAAATATGAGTAACACATTCATAACAATTGTAAGTCCAGATAATGATGAGATAATGACCCTTTATACTGTTGGATGAAAAATGAGCCTTTCTAGAGTATGGTACATAAGCAATTTAAATTTATGTTATTTGGGGTTAGAGGAACCATGATAAACATAAACATTTTGGAGAGACTACAGTAGTTACTAAATCCATCTTCATATTATACACTGACTATACATAATCATACATGTATAAAACTAAAATTATGCACATATTATGCCTTCATCAGCTATTTTTAGTTTAGTTGATTGGGTAGGCGGCTATTTAAGTTAATTCTTTCAAGATTAGTTATTTTGTCATAAAATACAAAAATATAAAGTGAAGTAATACTTTTAAAGAATTCTAAAAGCACAATGAAAAGACTAGGTGACCATGGACCGCTAAAGTAGAGACTAGAGTATGGTGCTACAGTATACATATGTGGAGCTATTGAAATACCAATATAAGTATTTCACATAACAAACGTGAGTTTGATTTTCATGGCTTCCCTTCCTGCTTATTTGTTTTCGTCTAAACAAAAAGGAAACTTAAATCATAAAGTTCAAATTCTGAATCCGCCTATGAAGTTATCCAATATATGTCGGATTAAATTGCTTTGGATAGGGATGGAAGTTCTAGGTTAGGGGTGGCAAAGTTGTACCATTTTTTATCACATGAGTATCCAACTTATGTAACATAGTTCATTTGAAGTCAAAATGACTAGCTAAGGGAACCACAAATATAGGGTTCAATACCAAATAGCAAAAACAAAACAAGTTTCCATCTACCACAGAGCTAAACTTCTGATAACTAACTAACAGAAGCTGAACATCCAAATGTTCAAAAAGTAATTCAAACTACTATGATACATTTAGACACTGCAAGAATGCAGCAGAAATTAGAATTCAACCTCTTCTATAGCATTCGATCGCCATTCCTCATATAAACAAGTGCTTATGGTCCCCATTTGCCAGTCTGCAAACCTTGTCGTAGCTAGTAATATCTGCCAAATATGAAAGAATTTGGGATTCAGAAGAAGATTTAGCAAGTAAAGATAATGAAGAGGGAAAGCACTATGCATATAGCAAAAGTTTCAATAAACCTCAAGTCATTAGCAGAATTTTACATAATCAAACTATGCCTACATGAAATGACCATAGCATGCACAAAGTTATATGCAGTCTGGAATCACTTATTCTGAGGTCAGATTACTACATCGCTATTGCGTGTGTTTCAGTCTGTTAATATCCCGCTATTGCTATGTCTCCTTTACATGACTTGTTCATTTTTTATATTGCATTTCTTTACTGCTAATATTGTGCTTACTTGAGCTGAAAACAACCTCTCAACCTGCATAAGGTAGGAGTAAGGTATGCGTACACATTACCCTCCACATGATGGTAGGAGTGTAGGCAAAGTAGAACACTACTGTAAATTATAGACATCATAACAACCTCATTAGTTACACTAATTTTTAATTCTTGAATTTCTTATAAAAAAAATTCAGAAGTAACAGAATGAAGATAAACGACAGGCAATGAATGACTCTACCATCAATTGTTCAGTTCACTTAATTGATACAACCAACTCATCTGTGGAGTATCTTATAGATCTTAAATTTCCCGCGACCAAAAAATTTATGTACTTATAGTTATCGTGAACTGCACCATCAATTATAGAGTTATGAACTTAATCTTAACAATGCCCTCCTTTCCCTTTGTGTATGAGCAAAAATATAGTTTATTTATCTCGGGGGGAAATTTATATTTCCATCTTACCAGTAGCTCTTTCAATTCAACAGGAAAGTTTAGAGTTATCACCGATGAAAGCATGTACATATATTGTACAAAACTATCATTCAGATACAAAGGATATAGGAAAAGCCAAGAATATTATCTGAATAACATTAGCAAGACATACCAAGAGTGTCACCAAAATCGGTCCAAGTTTCTGCCTGAATAGACTGGGTAGTGTCAGCAATACCAATTACTTCAACAAAAGTTGAAAGAGGATTAGGTGGATTTCCTTTCAAAACTAGCTGTTTTTCATCAGTTGATTTTCCAATGACTGTATCACCATCAGACTGCATAACCTGAACCACTGCGCGGACCCTCCTTCCTACGTGCTCCTTGAGGAACTCAGCATTGACAAAGACTGCAGGATTTGACGTGTCCATCTCCTACAAAACAAAAAATAAAAGCTTAGTCGAGATTGTTTTTCTTCATGTCATTTTCCATAGCAAGTTATAGAGTAACTATTGGTTGTACGAACAAAATTCACACATTGATAGCCGAAAAAAATTGGAAAGCTACATATACAGTATAGGGATACCCTTAATGGTATGAGACATTTTGAGTAAAACGGTGAGGGCTTGGCCCAAAGCTAATAATATCATATCATATTAAGAGTATTTTTGGGTGGTTTAGCCCAACAATAGCATTTCATGTCTAATGGCATCCAGCATTCATATTCTACGGACAGACAGATTTTGACTAAAAATATACCACAAATTTTTCATTAGTATCTTAGACTCATTTACACACAAAAATTAGGATAATTGAGTGAGATAAGACTTTTATAAGCATTTAACTCTTGGCGATCAAACCTAGAGCCAATAACTAGCTATACCAATTGAAGAGAATTAAATTTGGAACTGAGAATCGCTTTTCAAACCTTTTTTCTCTATGTTCCAGAACGTTAGTAAACAGAATAGTAAACATTTTACATTTTCATTGGCTCTTGCTACTAAAACTTTAAAGACAGCAAATCAGGAGCATGTTAGTTAAACTTTTATAAACTCTACAATCAGACTAAGCCAATAGTATTAACAGTTGCTAATTACACAAATGCCTCCATCACTGAACATGCATTTCATAAACTACCAGCATCTACTAAACAAAGACTAACAATGCAAACTCGTAAACACTTCTAAGTTCTAACTGCATATTTCACACGGAACATCAACTCAACTTTAGAGGCGAAGCTAGGATTTCAACTTAATTAGTGCTGGATTTTGGAACGATGACTTCAAGTACTAACAACTAGGTTCTAAATTTAATATTTGTACATATTTGATGAATTTCTTAGCACAAATACACTATTTGAGCAAAAGCTAATAGGTTCCCGAAGCCGGGCTTCTAGCTCCGCCACTGCTCAACATGATCCATGTTTATCTTAATACTCCAAAAAGAATAATACTATTATTACTACTCTTTGGGGAATCATAGATTTTTTTCGACTAAGATATTTTCAAATATGTGAACCGCAGTAATTTTTATATGGTTCCCGAATATGTAAAATTTATTTTTTCAAAAACAAAGTTAATGTACTATTCGCACCAAGATTAATATGGGTTGAGTGAAAAAAACAACTCATTATTACAAGAAAACTGCAATAAGTAATACATAAAGAACAAAGCAAAACAACCGAAATGGTAAAAAAGAATATATCAATTAACAACAGCAAATTGCAGTATAATATTAAATCTAACCTTGGAAATTGATGATTAATGCCTGGAGGAGAAATTGGAGAGTGTGAACAGAGAAATAGGGATGAGTCTGAATAAAATTGGGGAAGTGAGCAGTCAAGAGTTTACTTACTCTGATATGGCGGCAAAACTTCCCGCCTTTTCGCAGCACCCGTCCAGTTTTATTGGGCCAAGCTTGCCGCCCTTTGACCCTGACTAGGGATTTTATTAATGGGCTAAATTACGATTTCTTTTGGTAAAAATAGCATGGACTAGCCAGTTTTCGGACTGGTCATTCAAAAATAGTCAGTAATTGTAAAATTATTAAAAAATAGCCACTATTTTGCTGCAACACGAAAAGTTTCATCATAATATACTGGAGATCGGTGCACTTGTGTATGAAGTTCCAGCATATTATGCTGAAACTCCAATATGCGGAAAGTTCCAGCATAATATACTGGAGATTGGAGCACATGTATATGAACTTCCAGCATATTGAACAGTATTTTCGTTCAGATTTATCTTTTCATGAAAAGTGGCTAAATTTCAATTACTTTTGAAACTCTGGCTATTTTTGAATTTCTCTCTTTCTTTTGTAAAGATGATACTTTTAGGGATGCTAATTTGAATATAACCAATGCTTGCAAGGTATTCAAAAAATAATCACAACTTAAAGATGCGGCAAAATAGTTGAAAAATAACGTTATGAACTTTAGGAAATTTTCCTGTAGTTCAAAATGCCGCAAGGGGAAGTCCAGGACAGTATCCTAAAGTTTAAAACTTATACAAGTAAAACTCTAGGACAACTTTTTGAAGATGGTTAGAATAAGTGCTGTTCTTTTGTTGACTCTGCTTTTGGAAGAAATGAACATACATGGTCTTCGATAATGATTACAATTTACAAGCTACGTTTAAGACTACAGAATAGCGACAGTAACTGTTCGGCATGCCATTTACTCAATAATATATGAGAAACGAAACAATGTTTTGCTATATCAAAGCGACAGCTATATTAGCACACAAATAGAAAAGCTAATTGATTTAGAATCTTGGATGGTTTTACTTAAAAGCATTTTGAAACTTGAAACCGCGGCAGTAGCAAGCAAATCCTTTACAAGCAATTTACACACTTGACATTCTACTCCCTCTATTGTTTTTTCTAACGTCATAAAAATAGAGAGCACTTGTACAAGCAATTTACACTTTCAGCATGTAAAACAGAAAAAACTAGAAACAACTAATCATACTTGAAGTGTGTTGAACAACATTGAGCTCGTGTGCCATAAACAGCTACTTATAGACCACCAAATATATCGCCCTTGGCTAATTCGTTGTGGTTTATGACGTTCATGAATGTAGCCAAGAAAAGGGGGTTGATGCGAAAATGCATATTCATTTCCGAGAGGCGGACCTTTAGCTTCATACAAACATCATATCGTTAAAGTCATCGATGCCAGTGAACCACTTTGACTGTCCAAAAGAGAGGAGCGAGGAACCTCCCGTAAGCACCCATCCTCTAAAAGGAAAATTCGTTCAGCCATTAGAACTGTTTCCAAGCGGTGAGCAATCACTAGTACCTGCATGTAAAGATTTAGACAACAATAAGAATTGCCCTAAAGGATAAACGTGCATATGCGAAAGGTATCATCCATTTTTCTTGGCAATAAAATTTGTCATCAATTACCAAACTTCAAATCAAAATCATAAGCCAATTATATTGCCAACAAAGTCAAATTTGTCGCATCCCATGCACGTTTTCAACAGCAAATTTGTCGCATTTCATGCACATTTTCAACAGCATTTGTGAAGGATGTTTGATCGACAAGAATGAACATGATTCTTTGGCTACATATGATGCATGTCAGATCTAGAAATAGCCACAAATTCAGTTCTTCCATTCAACAAAGAACAAAAAAAAAAAGCAAACAGGGCAAGGTCCAGAAAGTTCTTCATTAAGAGGTATCCACACAAATCTTACTCTCGTACATAAAACAATAACAATAAAATTTCAGACTGTTCTAATCAGTAGCTGTGTCACCTGGATCCAGTGCCGGCTCAAGCCTAAAGCAAGTCAAGCACTTGCTTTAGGCCCACAATAATTAAGGCCTCAAAATTAGTACTACTATATACCAAAATAAATTTTGTATAATTAAACTTTTATCATAAAGATGTAGTAATTCAGTCACATATATCTTGTAATCAAAACTACTCCAGCTCGTTCATTTTTCCTCACATAAATCAAATGTTATTTTAGTTCTCTCGTGACGTCTTAATTGGAAAGCAGTCAAGCCAACAAGAGACTGGAAAGGAAAAATTTATAGTTTTTTTGCTATCTTCAATATTCAGTTAATTCAATTACTGTTCTTTATAAAATCAACTTCTCTCTCTCTCTTTTTTTTCTCCTCATACTACATATCAGTTCTGCCAAATAATAAGGGTATTGAATAACTTGAGTTGCATGTTCTTTTTTATTCTTCATTATATATAAACGATAGAGAGGTTTTTAAACTATTATTTCACATATAAATAAAAAAGAATTTTATTGAATACAGTTTAGGACTCTTATTAAGGTTTGGCTTTAGGCCACCATATCGATTGAGCCGCCCCTGCCTGGATCGCATAGTACTACGCAAAGCAGGAAATTTTTTGTAAAGTTAAAGTCCAGCTGAGACAGATTTAAGAACATCAGCGCCGTACCAGTTCAGGCTCTTGGAAGGGCTCCACATCATTACTCTAAGTTGAAAGTTCAAATCCTAAGTATATACAATTACTCATCCCTCTTGGGATAATAGCACTACTTAAATTTCAGAAATTATAGATCCTGATTTGAAGAGCATAACATAATAATGTGAAAGTTTTTCACTCTGCGCTTATACCAGTTCAACTTCAACCATATGCTTTGTGGATGTCTATTACCAAAAAGGAAGAGAATGGAAAAGAGTGTTTTTTATCGCATCTCAACATGGAAGATGTGAAGACATACTGAGGAAAAGACAAATAATATGAGAAATGTTCTATTAGAGTATCTCCAGACATCATGATTTGCTTCTAATCAGGAATTACAAACCTTGCCAGCCTCCATGATTACGAGGCGGGAGTGGGCAAAGGAAAGGAGAGAACTTCAAATCTTCGCAAACATCCCTACTCGGAAGATTGATTGAGCAGACACAATGCTCCTCTGTCAACCTTCCTTCCAGCCTCTTAATGATCCCATTCTCGGCGTCAGTTAATCAGTTTAATTTGCTTTACATACACCCATCATAACAAGTTAACTTTTGTTGAGTTACATATTTGACCCCCATGGACTCTGTAAGGACTTCCAACAAGGTCTACGAAAGTCTTGGGGCACTCAAGTCATAGCCTTATGGTGTTGAGTTGGAAGCTCAGATTCTCCACCACAGAAAAGAGGAATTAAAAGCCATTTACTCCTCTTCCAGATGTAATGCAAGGTTCTATATCTTGTGGACACTGTTAACCTACGTCTCATCACTCATCTACTGTGGGAGGAACCCTGCTTTATCAAAACAGGCATTTTGTTTTTTTTGTAATTGTTTCCAATAGATATGATTTATCATGGTTAATAGAGAGGACCTGAGTTCTAACTTGTCTTGTAAAATAATGACGAGGGACAGAGGGGAAGTGGAGAAGCCATGGTACTGAACAATAAACAAAACTATAGAAGCTCTTTACTTACAGTACGATTTTGCATCAGCCGCTGCAGAGCTTGTCTCACCAATAACTCTGATTTGCTGTCTAATGCCGAAGTAGCTTCATCCAAAATCAGAATAGATGGATTCTGATAAAGTGCCCGAGCAATAGCTATTCTGAGATGAAAACAATAAAAAGGAATGAGAGGAACTGCCCTAATCCAAAGGTCCGCTTTTACAGCTCTATATTTGCAACTGCAAAAAGTCTTTTGGGAACAAGGAGCATCAGATATCATGTTCTATTGCATTCCCTAACGACCTATCCCAGACAATCCTTCAGTACCGATCTAAAGAGAGACTGAATTCAAACACATCCGAGATCCACAAACACTGACCACCATAAATTGAAGAAAAAAAAGAAGCTCTAGTGCCTGAAAAGGTGATCCAAAATGAACTTGGCAAAACATTAATTTGTCGAGAAAAAACAGCTGTAGAGGAAGACTTACAGCCAACCTGAGAATCGCGGACTTTGATTTTAGTGTCTAACATTTTCGAATTGACAGAAAACTTTCTTGCTGTGTGATTCTGTTACTCCCTTCATTTGACTAGTAAGTGACTTAGTTCTCAAGAGAGGAAAGTTTTTTCTAAAAATATAAGGCATACTACTGATTGATTGTGCATGAGCGAAATAGATAAAGAAATTCAGAAAATCAAAGTGTATTGCTGGGGAAAGTATCATACCTTTGCTTCTGCCCTCCACTAAAAATTGAGCCCCTAGGTCCAACATTTGTCTCATAGCTAAGAGGAAGTGACTCGATAAATTCATCTGCACTTGCAGTTCTTGCAGCAAGCTTCACTCTCTCCATATCAATACCAGTCATTCTATCCCTATATCCAATATTTTCGGCAACAGTTCCAGAAAATAATGTCTGAGCAAGTTTTAAAACAAAGTAGAAAACTATTTAGCCATGATATCCCTCTTAGTTGACCTGACTAGCATGGACTCGAAGAGTATATGCCCGAAAGTGTGAAAAGCGAGCAGTTGGTTCAACACGATGCGATTTCCTTGCTGAAACTTTAAAAACAAAAGGTTTACAGTTTCCAATAGAGCATCTTAGTTCCGTGTTTAGTCAAATGTCTACTTTTAATAACTAAAATGTTTCAACCAACTTCTGGATAAAGCAATATCGCCCCTCTTTCAGGACCAGGTATTTTAAACTGGCATATAAATAGTAGTTCAACTTATTTAGGAAGCTTTCATCTTTTACTGTATATGAGCACAAACATGACAGAAATTGAGGGACTTCAACTTCTTCTAGATGAGGAGCTTCGCCAAATACGGAAATAAAATAAGTTGAGATGGACCGAAAAGGTAACAAGGTCAATCAGAAGGACAAGCATCATCCTTGAAATATTGATGCTCCATTGCTAATAAATTAAGCATGTAGCAAATATTTTTGGAAAGGCAAAGAGTAGAACATGATTATTTGCATCATCTAGGAAATATGAATTTGGTAATTGCAATTGCTTCTTACTGAAAAAATGCATGAACGAGCCACACTGCAATTTTTAATAAAATTTCACAGAGAGTGGATAAACTGGCCAAAACATTTTAATTGGAATATATTAACTGTAATTTTTCTCCATACCCACTCTCATTAGGAAACGAAACCTAATGATGTGTAAACTGGTCATCTGAGTTTTGAGTACTTCACAGACAGACTCTTCATATCTCCGAAGACAACATTAGTTGGTCAGACTTGCATGGAGTTTAGAAGAAGAAAGCGTCTACCATGTGGGAGTTAGCTAGAGATTATTACATAGAGCATCTTAGTTCCATGCTGGGATTTTTTTAGAAAATTTTTGAGCAAAGGAATTTTCAACATACACCTTCTACTGTACCGACTTCTAGGTAAAACAATATTGCCCCTTTCACCTCTGGGTATTTCTCAACTGGCATAAAATTTGAAGTCGGACTGATATACAGTTTAGTTCGACCGATTTTGGTGAGCTTTTACCATTGACAGTATATGAGCACAACTATGACATTTTCAAATCTTAATTAATTCTTTAATAATAATAATAACAATAACATGATTTACTTAATAGAAAAACTTGAAGAGAATAAGTTCATTTTAATTACCAACTGGACTAGTCACTCAATCAACCTTACAACTTCCGGTCGTGTATAACTACCAGATACATTACAAAACAAACAAGGCAAGAATTTAAGAGACTTATTTCTTAATATGTCCGCTTGCTTTTACGGAAAATCATCCCCAGAACATGTACAAGCAGCCGATGAAAATCATATCCCAACACTTGGAAGCTGGAGTATGATCAAAATACCAACTTTCATGTATCTCTCTCCGTATAATTTAATTTCTTCTCAATAGACCTCTGCCTATCCTACTAATATTGACCTACAAGCACTAAAGCTTTGAATAAAAAAAGATCGCCCACTTTTCAGTTTGACCCCATTACATGTATGTGAGAAAAAAGGGAGAGAATTGGGAAGATGCGTGAAGACAATTGCCTTAGGCCTAAAAACTTTTTCAGTCACACTTCACAAAGTGCATTGCAGATTTAACCAGCGTTAAGACTTTAGTATTTTCACTATTATACATTTACATATCCAAGTATCTAACAATATAAGAAAATTTCAACTTTCCATAATTTGACCTCCAAGAAAGAGATTGAAGCCATATATTAGGAAACATAGGTAATCCTAGGCAGTTGTAGAGAACCTGAAAGCACTTTGTACGACAGCTTCTTGAGCTATGTTCTAGTTGGCTAATAAGTAGCGGCTCCTCGAATCACACTGAAGCACACAGAAGGCAAGAACCAAAAGGAAAAAAAAAAAAAGGGGGGGGGGGGCAACTTGGGCTTCACATCAATCGAGAAGCACTCTTCTAACATATACTCCCTTCGCTAAGAAAGTTTTCTAAACTCCACGCGACAACTTTTCTTAATGTCTCGGGGAACAAAGAAGAAATTATGAAATAAATGTTAGAGAAAAATCAAAGACTATAGCTAACTAGAGGAAAGAGTCCCCTCATTTGAAAACTATGCAGTATATAATTCAAATTTAGGTTAACAAGCCATGGAAAATTGTTTCTTTAGAGAATCTTTAGATGACTTGTCTAAAAGTCCTCTCCTTTGACTAGATCCTTGCAGTGTAAAAACCTCATTTTTAGCAACAATCTGATCATTGAACCTCTATCAGCTCTAAAAAAATATTTGAGTCACCAATTATTGCCCTCCACGTCGAGGATAGCAATCAACTGCTTTACCCCAGTACTGCCAGGTGATTCTGGTGAAAAACCCTGTAGCTAATTCTCCACAAATATGGCAGTTTTTTATTTTATAGAGCATGAAACTTTTAAGTTGAAAGGCTTGAATCAAGGAATGAAATAGGAGAATCGCGCTAAGAAGTAGGTTTTTAAACTAGTAACCGCCAATGAATCCCCACTCCCAACCCCCAAATCCACAATATATAATTGCACATTAACAAAAGAAAATGGAAAAAACTTAACACGGCTACTCCATCTTCCATTCGACAGTGAAATGCATAAGCATCAAATATCTTGAACACTACAGCAACTTACCATAAATAAAGGATTAGCAATATGTGGAAATAATTAAGGCAAAAGAATTCATCATATCATGGTTCTGAAGAGGGGAAGAGGCTTGGACTTACTGTATCTTGAGAGACCAGACCAACATGTCTCCTCAAACTCTCCAACCGTATGCCTCTAATATCCAAACCATCAATCAGAACAGAACCTGTCAGTGAGTAACTAAACTTTCGCATGCGACAACAAAAGATAACTTTCATATTCATCGTTGATGACCACTTGCAGTGACAAAACTGCTAACCTTGTAAAGGATCATATAGGCGAAGCAGGAGTTTTACAAGAGTCGTTTTTCCTCCTCCTGATGGTCCACACAGGGCAACGATTTCTCCAGATTTAATATGCAAGTCCAAGTTTTTCAATACAAGAGGTCCATTGTCTCCATATCGAAAAGAGACATTAAAGTATTTTACTTCTCCAGCAACACAGTCTAAGTCAAAAGCATTTGGGTTCACAATTTCCTGTACAATTATACACAGTAGATATTCAGGCACACCTTAATAGTCTGATTCTGAATTTCTAATTGAAAGTTACAATACCAACACTAATTGCAGTGATGTTTAACATAGAAGCAACCTATATTAAAGGAATTTAGAAATTTTATGTTAGGATTGATGGTACTATTTACTGTTCAATTGCATTATTTCGTTTTAGTTAGTTTCCTGATACCTTGTCGTTGTTTCCACCTGTGGCTACTAATTCTTTTCATCTTGTCTTTAGCGAGGGTCTATCGGAAACAGCCTCTGCCCTCCTCCGCATACATACTACACTCCCCAGACTCCACTTGTGGGAACTCGTTGGGCTTGTTGTTGTAGAAATTTTATGTTAGCCAAGATCAATCAATCTTGGGTTACTAATTGGTGGAATACTGGGTAAATATTTTTGATTTCCAAAAAAAAATTCCAATTGATACGATGTAGAAGGTGAAAGAAGCAAAGTGTAAACAGACCACCTAATAGGACGGAGCTTTCTAAATTCTACGAAGAAATATAAAAAATAGATAGAACTGAAATTGGTGGCCATGGGAGGGCAATCTTTTTTCCAGAAATTAATGCATGATATGAGTAAAAGATGATAATTATCTATCTTGCAATAACCACGTTAATGGTAGCAGTTGTAAGTATTCAACTCTTAAGTCTGACAGCGTCTATATTTTGGTTTCAGGTAGGATGGAAGGATATATTATTTTGAACGGTAACTTACGCAGGAGCCTAATTCTACTTCTGCTGATCTCCATCCTACATGCCATTACCAAAGTCGTAACTAGCATTGGACCATCATATTTAAGGAAAAAGAATCACGAGTATAAACATTTCTTTAGAAATCAAAAAGTATTTACCTCAGGTTCAAAACTTGTCAAACCAAATAAGCGCTGAATTGCTGGCTCTCCTTGTTTTAATTCGTTGTATGCTTTCCCTGCATCCTGCACAACTCTTTGATTCAGATTGATAGCTAAGACTGCTCCACATGCTGAGCCATAATAAGAAATTGCAGCAGTATGGGAGAAGTCTAGTGGTACAAGAAGTAGAAACAACAACAGACAGCCAAAGAGAGGAAAGAGATTCATAAAAGTAAAGTCACTTCCAATTTAAATAGAGAGAGAGGTTAATAAAGTTTATGAAGTTTCAGGCTCGAAAGAAGCTTCTTCTCTTGAGGAAAGTTTTGAGTGATTCACAGTATTATTCAAAGCTTCCTATAGATGCCTTCTGATGTGAAAACGACCTCCTGACTAACTCTGTTCTACTTAATTCAGTTCAGGTACCTGGATAATTTGGTACTTATATCTGCAATTTATAAGGTAACATTATCTCGTGGTTGATGTTACTTGAAGGTTGTGCTGCTCTATTCTTATCCTAATGCCCAAAAAACGAACGAAGCTATTGTACGCAGTCCTAGACTCTCAAGTAAATCTCCATATATTTATTCTATAAGAACGTTGGACAATTGTAATTACTTGGTCCTTGTTTCCTTTATCTTTTATCCACTTTCTACTTTGATGATCTCATCTCGAGCTCCTTAAAGTTTCTCCTTTTGATACAAACATTCTAACTCTTCAAGTGCACAGCATTTTACTAGGAAAAAGAAAAATGTGGCTAGTATATTGTCATTTTTCATTCATTAGCATTTTTTATATTTGTAGCCTTGTAAAGAATGTGAGAAAGAAGAGATATTGAGAAAGAATTGCTTTTCATTCCCTCAATCATGTTGGGTTGAAATAGTGCGTTCCAGTAATCTAAAAGGGGTAAGTATGTGATTCCAACACCTAATTACATAATCACATGAATTCTCAACATTACCACATTTACAAGGTATGGGTTCTTGCATCATTACAATTTCCTAATAGTGACATTCTTTTTTCTTGATAAAGGTAGAGTCCGTCCAGCTTGTACAAGCATCAACTTTTCTTCTAGGTACTTTCTACCTCCTAACAGTACAGGCACCGAGTAACTAAGCCCACCAAGGCTTAATCGGATCGGAAAAAATCACACAGTGTTTTCCTTTTCAAAATAAAAAAATCACGAAGTGTTTTTTGTCTCTTCTGGGATTTGAACTTCAGTCTCCACGATTTGCATCCACTTTCTAATATTGACATTCTTTACGCTCGTCCTCAAGTTGGAGAGCACATCCTATATGCTCCTAACTTGCAGATATACTCAATTATGGATACACAGAGTGATTTTGTAAGAATATCTACTAATTGATCATTTGAGCTGACTAAATTTGTCACAACGCATTCCGATTCAATCTTTTGGAGGTACTCTCCGCACTTAGCAATGCAGGAAAAGAGTCCCCCATGTGAGAACACAGTCAAACAGCAGGCACAAAAGAGAGCATACAGTGATTTGCCGTTACTTTTGAGTTGACAGAAGCAAAATATCAGTAGCATGTGCTTTATATATTTTTATAATAAATAATTTATCAGAAAAGCATCCTGTGGATGCAATCCATATACAACTACACGTTAAGCCACTTACTCATCTCCTTGCAAATACCCCCTTTTGACATCATACAAGATCCTATATATGATTCGAAAGGAAAACAAGAATATCATGATAACACAAATTCCTTTCCTTGTATTGAGCTCCCCTCTAGAGCCTTTACCGCATTCCAACCTCAGAAACTCTGTCATTGGTTACATCTGTTCATTATTGGAGTGCCTTATTTCTTTTTTAATTAATTCATGGATTTACCAGCTTCAAAGCCTTTTTGAGCAAGCTAGAGTTTCATGATTCCTTAGCCGTAGTCTTAGTTGATATAGGAAATTCAGCCTGCAGCCTACCACAAGTACTAATACTTCAGTCTACTTGGAGAAAATTAAAGATTAGATCTCTACGAATTTTATGAACTCTTGAAGCTTTGTTAGATGTTTGAACTTATCAATTGATACTAGAAAACATGACAAACAATTCTTAACCCAAAAGCGATGAGATATGAAATAAAAGGGTGTCCTAAAGAGAAATAAATGTTGGTTCATGCCCAATAAAACTTCTAAGTAAATAAATATCACAAAGCGTTGAGCAGGAGTACCCCATCCAGCAGCATTTGACCCATATCTGCAAAGAGCCAACCACAATCTATGGCTCCAAATCTTTACACATAACAGGTCAAATGGTTGGAGGTAGACTCTGGCAGAAGAGAAGAGCAAAGGTGACGGCAAAGCAGCAAATAAGTCAAACTAGTGCAGACAGAAACTGCTTGTTGAAAATTTTGAACATGCTGCATCTAATTCATCTTATTCCAAAGATAGGAGGCAATTCAAGATAGAAGTGTGCTATATACATGGGATGGAGGTAATATAACCTATCGATTGAAAATACAGAAACATAATCCTTCCGATAAATGAAGCATTACCTGGATTGGGGAGATCAACAGAACTAGGGATGTTACAAAAGAAACCACGGCAGAGCAATCAAAAGAACCTTTTGATACTACCAGTGTGCCAGTGCAAAATGTGAATAAGACGCCAAAATATATTGCTTGTACCAACTGAGGAATAAATGCCTTCAACTTCTTCTTTCCCATAGTCGCGGATAGATCAGCAAAAGCAAGTGACTGGAACCTTTTGCTTTCACAGGACTCTGCATTGTTTGCCTTCACAAAAAGAATTGATGGAAGGATCTGTAATAAAGAGCAATTTGGCTTCAATTGGCATAGAAAGCTTGATTCATTGAATATAAGGAAGAGAGGACATAGAACATAAGAAGCTTGAAAAGAGGGGAGAAGGTGGAAGAAGTTTTCTCCATGTGCTGGCATGCCCGAGAGCATATATGTACATTTTGGAAAACCAAAGAGGTATACCAAACCAACACACACTTACGACAGCTAAGAAGCTACTGTGCTTGACGAATAATCGTATTGGAATGAGATGGCCCTCAATAACGCAGAATGATATAGAGAACTCGTATGGACAAACCCAACTAGTTTTGAATTGAAGCTAGTTGATAGATTCATTGATATGCTTAAGGAAAAGGAAATCCAAACCAAAAACACTTACCTCATTCAGATAGGAAGAGAGAGAAGCAGCAGCAAGTTGTGCCTTGTTTGATACGTCACGAAGTTTTTCGCCCAAGTAACCAATCACAAAACCCATCAATGGAATCACCTTAAATGACACCCATCAAAATTCAATATAAACTCATCCAACATTCATAAATAATTCATAAATATAGAAGACAAGAACTAATGCATCTTTTGTCACCAAGGCAGAAAGTAATGATAGAACAGGGCTGATGACCAACATCTGAATTGCCATTGCTGATAACTGAAGACTACTTGGAACAATCGTCTGTAAATCACAAAGCACATGATTTAGAAAGAGAAGGGAAGGAGTTTACTGAATACATAAAAGTACAAGTGTCCTTTCTCTAACAGCTTAATCTTTTCATGAATAAGTGTTTGTATGGTACTACTAGGACTCACGAGTTTTGAGTCCACTGAACACTTTTCAGCAAAAATATTTCTATGTGCTTAGTCCAGGAAAAAGAATCATACCACAAGTAAAGGACATCTTGCAAACATAAAATAAACAGAGTTCAAATCTTATGGCCACTACGGCCGAAGCTAGGTTCAAGCAAGGGGTTCAGTTGCATCCCTTTCTCCGGAAAATTATACTATTAAAATAGGGAAAAACAAATTTCTTTAGTTATATATAAATTGTTGATTCCTTTTGACATAAGTGAAGATTCTAGTCTAGTTTAGTACTAAAGGGTTCAATGCTTTAGGTCACATGTTCAAATCCTATGTATGACATTCCACCCAACAAAACAAATATTTCACATACTTGATCCAAGATAGTTAAATCGTAATAGAGTAGTTACAAGCACAACAAATAAGTAAAAGTGTCCCCTTCTAACCATTTAAACTTTTAGATAACGTGGTTCACACACAGTTCAAAAGCATAACATATTAAGAACCAGATGCTCCCAGGGCTTTGGTAGTTGGGGTACCAAAGTATCATTATCTTAATGCAGTTCACACAGTTCAACATTATAAAATATACAGAACCGGATGCTCCCATGGCTTTTGGTAGTTAGGTGGGAGTACCATAGAGGCGGATTCAAAATTTGAACTTTCTGGATTCAAGTTTGAAATCTATTATTTATTTAGAGAAGTCACATATAACAGAGGCATATCCAGCATTTCACCTCTATGGGTTCAACCTTTGAGGTTTTTCTCGTTGAACCCAATATATTTTTGAAGTTACGGGTTTTATCTATTATTTATTCAATTTTAATGAAATGTTATACACAAACTCCACTAGATGTGGAGGGTATGAGCCAAAGCTACTGGGACGTGAACCTCTAATATATACACTATACTGGGACGTGAAGCATCAATGTTCTCAACTCACATTCAAGAGAGAATAAACAGTATCAGCAACATCAGAAGCCTCAGCAGTAATCCTATAGGCAACATCTCCAGCAGCAATCCCACTTCCTCCTTCAAAAAACCCTAAATCTCTCCCCAAAACCTTACGGAAAACAGAAACTCTAATCTTATACACACAATTCAACGCCGCTTCCCAAAGAAACACTTGCTGCAGATAATTACTGACGAGTCGAACGACAAATAAAACGCCTAAAACAAAAAACTCCTCTCTCAGCCTCACAACATCTAAGGGATTCATGAGAGACGAGAATTTTCCAATTTTGGGAACGATTTTGGAGAGAGAGTAAACGGAAATTGCACTACAGATCCATCCGCAGAGGATCGGTTGCCATTCTGATTGGAGATAGGGTTTAAGAGGAGCTAAAGAGGTGAACTTGCCGGAGTTCGCAGCGGCGCGTGGGGATGATGATTTGACTGATAAAGCGGAGGTGGAAATGGGGAAATTGAAGATGTTAATTGGTTTGGAGGATTGGTAGGGGACGGTGAGTTTGTGGTGGCGAATCGGCGGCCAATTGCCGTAATACGGCGGTTTCAGGTGAATTAGGGACATTTCCTTTTGCCTGTGAATTTTCAAATGTAAATTTCACCGTTAGAAGTAATTCGCGCGCTTGCGTGGCAGTTGCTCCCATTAATATCCATATTGGCCGCCTTCTAAAGTTTCATACTATTTATTTTTTATTTTTTAACACTGACAATATATCATATTAGATATTTTAATCATCAAAATTGCCGATTAAAGTAAAAATATATATGTCATTTTGATCATGGGTAAGTGGTAAAAATTTATATACAAAACACATATTTTGCATTCATTTAATTGGTGCAATAAGTTTTTTCTCAAATATATATGTCATTTTGATCATGGGTAAGTGGTAAAATTTATATACAAAACACATATTTTGCATTCATTTAATTGGTGCAATAAGTGTTTTCTCAATTCTAACCATTATGTTTACCCTAAAATATGAGTACAATTAAATTTTATTGAGGTCTTAAAGGTACGTGATTTAATCCAATGCTAATTAATAAACAAGAGATTAAATGTATAGATCAAAGAGGTGGGTTGAATCATGACCAAGTCCCGACCTCGAGCTATGGTGGCCTCGAGGTAAGCTAATGAGAACAGCAAAGTAAGAATAATAAAGTTAAGAGACAATGAGTGATGAGCAAGAAAGTAAGAGTGTATATTCTTGCCAATGATTGATGATGTTTACAAATGAATGGGCTCTCTTTTACATAACATGGGAGTCTTAAATAAGGTATATTTCCGTTTCCAGTAAGAAATCTAATTGTACAGCTGTCTAACCGCCTAGTACAAATTCGTACAAATCCGTTGTGAAATTTATGCCTTAATATTTGTGACATTGCGGGAGTCTCGCTTATTCTGTTACAAACTCATAACGACATTATATCGGGTTAGATCATATTCGGCTCAGGTACTCGTCGTACGCTTCGATCTTCGAGACTTATACTCCATTATCAGACTCGAACTTGGTTAACTGGATTCGCTGAACTCGGGCTCGAAGTCGCTCTTCAAGCCTACGAAATCGGGTATACCTGATTTTGACTGTACATAGATAGTCCCCGCGTTTTTTAGAATAAAATGATAAGAAACGATTGAGCCTCGAGTTTCCGGAGTCCCTTATAATGACATCATCCCCGTGATGTAAGCGTTCGAGGTGACTGAAATGTCCCGTCAGTGCGCTTTCCCAAAACATTAAATGCTTGCCAGTGGTGGTCAGCCATAAACGTCGCTGAAACGTTGCCGCTCACCTATAAATACAAGGTTCCTCAACCCATTAAGGACTTTAATTCCTCTTTGCAACTCCTTTTATCTCTTCTTCTCTGCATATCTCTCTCTTTCGCTACTAGCTTCTCCCCCCTTTTAGTGCCAAAAGTTACCAAATCTCATATCTTTCCGTTTCTTTTAACCAGAAATAATGGCTAAAATCTCAAAAATCGTTCCTCAAAAAGAGAAGACTTCTTCATCCTCTTCCCGTTCGGCTGGCAACTCACGGGATCGTTCCCGGCGCTTGCAACCTAAAGAAAGATTTCAACATCGAAAATCCTCCCGTTGTTCCTGGTCTGTGTGAACATGCATCGAGGTACATCTGCTCGATAAATGAGAAACATCTCGAGGCTATGAAAAAGGAATACAGTTGGGGGGATGGGGCCGTGGTACAGATCCCTACCCGCGAGGAGAGCATTACCACCCACGTGGAGGGGTTTCTAAGTGTGTAAACTTACCCCTTCACGTTGGGTCCCCTCAATCCAATCGTGATCGATTCTCTTAAAAGATACCAAGTCACCCTCGATCATATCCACCCATATTCCTGGCGAATAGTGATCATGCTTTGCTACTTCTCCATCAAGGCCTAGGGGCTCGAGTTCACTCTCAGTCATCTTATCTGTTTATATCGGCCTCAACTTTTCCGAGGGTTGATTAAACTTCAATGCCGGTAAACCAAGTCCTTCTTTGCCATCAATGATGAGGATAAATATCGAGGTTGGATGATCCGATTCATTCGAGTGAGTACCAACGACATCGTCCCCGAGGGGAAAGTGTCGTTCCCGAAAAAATGGAACTTCAACCGTAAGTGGAATTGTTTCCTCAGAAATTTATCGCATTTGACTATGCTTTGCATGACTCCCTTACCTTTATTTACAGTGGTCGCTTGGATGCCCCATGCGATCCCCGATCTCGAAGACTGGGTCCGAAAACTAGTCGCGACCTTCTCGTATGATGAACGCCGATGGCGTGACTTGGCGAAGGGAAAATGAGAAGCCAGACATCATGGTAAATTTCAGGTGCCTTTTTCTTTATCGGAGTCATTTCTTTTCTCATACTTAGTTTTCATCTAAACGATAGAATAGAAGGGGACTCGAAGGATTCTGCGGACGCGGCAGAAATACCTTGTAGTCTCCTAGACCTCGAGGCTGATAGCTCGTACCTGGATCTACACACGAAAACATGTGCAGGAAAGGGTATGAGTACACCACATTTGGTACCCAGTAAGTGTCAAGCCTAACCCCAGTCAAGTAGTGACGAGGTCAAGTTAAGGCTCTACTGGATTTCTATATAAATCAATTTAAAAACAGTACAAAATATAAGTAATGCCTACAATAAGCAATTTAAGAAAATAATCCAAAGTTTTACAGTAAAGAGAGTCCTCGACTCAACACAATGTATCACAAGGTGGGATCTCCCGGAATACCATCCCGTAGTTCCAGATGATCATGCAGTTCCGTACTCCCAAAATAAATATGCACCACATGGGGATCTCCCGGAATACGTCTGTAGTCCCAAAACAAAAAATGCAGTACAAGGGGATCTCCCGGAATACGTCCGTAGTCCCAATTTAAATATGCAATTTAAGGGATCTCCCGGAATACGTTCGTAGTTCCAATTTAAATATGCGATGTCAATGAGTGTCAGGAATAATATCAATTTATACAAATCATCTAATCACAAATAAGGAAAACAGTAACCTAACTAATCATGGCGCACATAGCATCAAGTAGACAGTTAGACACGTATGCATGCCTTTCTAATCTAAACTTAGCAGTTTAACACGTTAAAGCAATGTAATAGGAGAAAGACAATTTTATAAATTTTCGGAGGAAAATGGGATTTTTGCAATAATGTCCCGTGTACGTACTCGTCACCTCACGTACACGGCACCCACATAACAATAAATGTTTAAACAACCTAAGGGGAAGTCTCCAACACAGAGTTAGGCAGGCCACTTACCACGACTGCTCAAATCAACTCGAAATCACGTTCTTGCCACGAGTATCCAACTTTGAATGGCCAGAATCTATTCAAATAAATTACATAATGTAAATATCATTATAAGCAACTAGTTTGACTAATCAATTCGAAGCTAAAGCGCGAAATTAGGAAAATTACCCAAAAAGTCCCCGGGTCCATGTCTCGGAATTGGGTAAAAATCAAAAATTCAGAACACCCATTCGCTCACGAGTTTAATCATACCAGTTTTACTCAAATCCGATACCAAAATCTCGATCAAGACCCAAAAATTTGGCCTAGGAACTTTTCCCAATTTTCACCCCAAATTTCGAAATTAGATGATAAAATTAAGCATAGATTAACGGGAATTAATCACAATCGAGTAAGAATCACTTACTCAAAACACCCAAGTGAAAATCCATCCAAGAATCGCCTAATCCCGAGCTCTCAACTTCAAATTGTGAAAAATTACTTAACCCTCATTTTTGGGTGTTTTAAAATTTGCCCAGATGTGCCTTCATTGCGATCGCGTAAGACAAGACGCGATCGCGAAGAATAAAGACACGCGCCTCAGAATTTATACTACGCGAATGCGTGCATCCCCTACACGAACGCGATTCACTAACCCCTCAGACCTATGCAAACGCGACTGGGACCGCGAAGAGTAAAAGCTCAACTCCACTTCTGCCTCACTCCTTCTACGCGAACGCGACCTAGCCCATGCGAACGCGATTACCAAGCTGTCGACACTACGCGATCGCGTTCCCTTCTATGCGATCGCAATGCATTAGTCTAACTGGCCTCCAACTTACTCTACGTGATCGCGTACTCCCTCACGCGATCACAATGAAGAAAATCTGGTTGCACTTACACCAGCGAAACAGAAATCACCACAAGTCCAAAAATGACCCGTTGAGTATCCGAAACACACCTGAGGCCCCCGGGACCTCAACCAAAACTACCAACCAGTCATCTAACATCATTCGTACTTAGTCGAGCCTTCAAACCATATCACATAACACCAAAAACATGAATTACACATGAATTCAAGCCTAAGAACTTAGCATATTTCCAAATTCCTCAAACGATGCCAAAACACGTCAAAACTAGTCTGAATGACCTCAAATTTGACACACATGTCACAAATGACACTACAAACCTACAACCACTTCCGAAATTCTATTCTGATCCCGATATGAAAATTTCACCTAGCGGCCGATATCGTCGAAAATCTAACTTTCGCCAATCAAGCCTAAATCTACTGCAGACCTCGAAAACACATCCCGACCGCGCTCCTAACCCCAAAATAACTCGATGGAGCTAACGGAGTCGACAGAATTCCATTCCAGATCGTCTTCACACAGTTCCGACTACGGTCCGATTTCTAAGGCTTAAACTCATAATTAGGGACTAAGTGTCCCAAAACTCTCCGAATTCCATGACTAATCACTCCGGAAAGTACCAATAACAGAAAAAACGTGGGGGAAATAGTTATTAGGGGATCGGGGCTCTAACTCTCAAAATGACCGATCGGGTCGTTACATCCTCCCCCTCTTAAAACAATCATTCGTCCTCGAACGAGTATAAAGACATACCTAAAGCTGTGAAAAGATGAGGGTACTGGATGTGCATATCCTAATCGGTCTCCCAAGTCGCCTCCTCGACCGGCTGACCTCTCCATTGGACCTTTACTGATGCAATATTCTTGGACCTAAGCTTTCTGACCTGCCTATCCAAAATGGCTATTGGCTCCTCAACATAAGATAGATCCTTGTCCAACTTGACTGAGCTGAAATCCAATACATGAGCCGGATCACCGTGATACTTCTGGAGCATAGACACGTGGAATACCGGATGAACTCCTGCTAGGTTGGGAGGCAAGGCAAGCTCATAAGCAACCTCCCCAACGCGTTGCAATATCTCAAATGGGCCAATGAACCTCGGGCACAACTTGCCCTTCTTCCCGAATCTCATGACGTCTTTCATAAGCGATACCCGCAGAAAAACTCGATCACCAGCCATAAATGCCAAATCGTGAACCTTCCGATCCGTATAACTCTTCTGCCTGGACTGGGTTGTGCGAAGTCTCTCCTGAATCACCTTCACCTTGTCCAAGGCCATCCTGGACTAAATTTGTACCCAACAATCGGTCCTCGCCCGACTCAAACCAACCCACCGGGGACCGGCATCACCTACTACAAAGCCTCATCAGGTGCCATCTGAATGCTGGACTGGTAACTATTGTTGTAGGCAAACTCTGTGAGTGGAAAGGTCACATACCCTCTGAACTCCATCACACAGGAGCAGAGCATATCCTCAAGAATCTGAATCGTTCGCTCGGACTGCCCGTCCGTCTGAGGATGAAAGGTTGTGCTCAGCTCCACCCTAGTGCCCAACTCCTACTATACGGCTCTCGAGAACCGTGATGTGAACTGAGTACCTCTGTTTGAGATGATAAATACTAGAATACCATGAAGGCGGACGATCTCTCTGATATAAATATCAGCCAATCTCTCTAAGGAATAAGTGGTCAGCACCGAAATGAAATTAGCTGACTCGGTCAACCGATCCACGACCAGCCAAATAGCATCGAACTTTCTCAAAGTCCGTGGAAGCATAACTACAAAATTCCATGGTGATCCGATCTTGGGGATCTCTAACCTCTGAAGTAATCCACCCGGCCTTTGGTGCTCATATTTGACTTGCTGACAGTTGAGACACTTGGCCACAAACCCCACTATATCCTTCTTCATCCTTCTCCACCAATAGTGTTGTCTCAAATCTTGGTACATCTTCGCGGCACCCGGGTGAATGGAGTACCGCGAGCTATGAGCCTCCTCAAGAATCATCTCCCGAAGCCCGTTTACATTGGGCACACAGATCTGCCCCTGCATCCTCATCACGCCATCATCATCTATAGTCACATCTCTGGCATCACCCCGCCGGACCCTGTCCTGAAGAACCAGAAGGTGGGGGTCATCATACTGACGCTCTCTGATGCGGTCATAAAGAGAAGACCGAGCAACCACACAAGCTAATACCCGGCTAGGCTCTGAAATATCCAATCTCACGAACTAGTTGGCTAAAGACTGAACATCCAAGGCTAAAGGCCTCTCAGCTGCTGGAAGATATTCCAAGCTCCCCAAACTCTCCGCCCGGAGATTCAAGGCTTCGGCCACTACATTGGCCTTCCCGAGTGGTATAATATAGTGATATCATAGTCTTTTAGTAGCTCCAACCACCTCCGCTGACGTAGATTAAAGTCCTTCTGCCTGAACAAGTGCTGCAAACTCCGGTGATCCAGTGTAAATGTCACAGGGAACACTGTACAAATAATGACGCCAGATCTTTAGGGCGTGAACAATAGTTTCTAACTCGAGGTCATAAACCGGATAATTCTTCCCATGCACCTTCAACTGCCTGGACGCGTAGGCAATCACCCTACCGTCCTGCATCAATATTGCTCCAAGGCCAATCCTCGAGGCATAAAAATAGACAATGTAAGACCCCGAACATGTAGGCAACACTAATATTGGGGTTGTAGTCAAAGTTGTCTTGAGCTTCTGAAAGCTCTCCTCACACTCCTCGGTCCACCTGAACGGAGCACCCTTCTGGGTCAGTTTGGTCATAGGTGCTGCAATAGATGAAAATCCCTCTACAAAGCGAAGGTAGTACCCCGCTAAACCAAGGAAACTGCGGATCTCCGTAGCTAATGACAGTCTAGGCCAACTCTGCACTGCCTCCACCTTCTCCATATCTACCTTGATCCCATCACAAGACACTATGTGGCCCAAGAACGCCACTGAATCAATTCACACTTAGAGAATTTTGCATACAATCTTTTATCCCTCAAAGTTTGCAGCACGGTTCTCAAGTGCTGCTCATGATCCTCCCGAGATCGGGAATATACCAGGATGTCATCAATAAACACAATGACGAAGGAATCAAGATAAAGTCGGAACACACTGTGCATCAAATGCAAAAAAGTTGTTGTGGCATTACTCACCCCAAATGACATGACAAGAAACTCATAGTGACCATATCTGGTCCTGAAGGCAGTCTTCGGGATGTCCAGCTCCTGAATCTTCAACTGATGATAGCCAGATTGCAAGTCAATCTTGGAAAATACCCTGGAACCCTTGGTCGAATAAATCATCAATGCGAGGCAAATGATACATGTTCTTCACTGTAACCTTGTTCAGCTGCTGATAATAAATACACATACGCATAGAGCCATCCTTTTTCTTCACAAATAATACCACATCACCCCAAGGTGATACACTGGGCCTGATGAAACTCTTACCAAGAAACTCCTTCAACTGCGTCTTCAACTCCTTCAACTCAGTAGGAGCCATAAGGTAAGGAGGAATAGAAATGGGCTGAGTGTCCGGCAACAAATCAATGCCGAAATCAATATCTCTATCAGGCGGCATACCCGGAAGATAGGCTGGAAATACATCAGGGAAGTCCCTCACTACTGGGACTGGCTCAACTGAAGGGGTATCAACACTAATATCTCTCACATAGGCCAAATATGCATCGCACCCCTTCTCAACCATTTACTGAGCCTTAAGAAATGAAATGACCCTACGGGGAGTATACTCTAAGGTACCTCTCCACTCTAATCTCGGCAATCTTGGAAAAGCCAGCGTCACGGTCTTAGCATGAAAATCAAGAATAACATAATGGGGCGAGAACCAGTCCATGCCCAAGATAACATCGAAATTTACCATGTTGAGTAACAACAAATAGGCCCTGGTCTCAAAACCACTAAGAGTAATCAAACACGGCTGATATACGCGGTCCACAACTAGAGAGTCTCGCACAAGAGTAGATACATAAATAGGGAAACTCAAAGAATCTAGAGATATCCCCAAATATGGAGCAAAATAAGAAGACACATATGAATACATAGAGCCTGGGTCAAATAATACTGATGCATCCCTATGACAGACAAGGACGATACATGTGATGACTGAATGTGAAGCGACGACCTCTGAATGGGCTGGAAGGGCATAGTACCTGCCCTGGCCTCCCCCTCTAGGGAGACCTCGACTTCCCCGACCTCCACCTCGAGCTGGATGAGGAGGTGGAGTGGCAGCTGGGGCTGGAAGAATAGCCGGAGGACCCGGTGGAGCACGTAGAGGCTGATAAGTCTGTGAAGATGCACCCCTCCTAGCTCTGGGGAAATCTCTAACCATATGATGAGTGTCACCACACTCAAAACAACCCCTCGGAGGACGTTGTGGCTGAGATTGAATAGGAGCTGGCCTACTGGACTGGCCCGTAATAGCACCTCGAGCAGGCGGCATGTTGGACACTGGTGGTGCATAATAGGGCTCCTGAGGTCTAGGAGGATCTGGAATACCGCTAGCTGCAGGAAGAGCCGAATGAACAGGGCGACTCATAAAACCCCTACCATGGTGTGTTGCTGGTGCACGAACTCCCGAATAATGATCAGTATCTCGAGACCTCTTGGCCTCTCTTTCCTCTCTGTCCCGGGCAAACATGCCCTCCACTCTCCTGGTAATACTCACTGCCTGCTGATATGTGATATCCATCTCCAACTCCCTATCCATGCTAGTTCGAATACTGGGATGAAGTCCTTCAATGAAGCGACAGACCCTCTCTCTGACTGTATCAACCAAAGCCGGTGCATGCCGAGCTAACTCACTGAAATAGACTGCATATTCCGACACAGTCATAGTACCCTAGCGCAGCTGCTCAAACTCTGTGCGCCAAGAATACCTGAGGCTCTGAGGAACATACTCTCGCAGGAACATCTCTCAAAACTGAGTCCAAGTGAGTGAAGATGCCTCATTCGTACTACTCAGCTCATAGGCACGCCACCACTGATATGCCGCTCCCCTCAGCTGGAAAGCGGTGAAAGAAACCCCGCTAGTCTCCACAATGCCCATAATGCGAAGAATACGATGACACTCCTCAAGAAAACCCAGAGCATCATCTAAGGCCAGTCCACTGAAAGTAGGTGGGTGGTACTTCTTGTACCTCTCAAGTCTGATCTGCTCTGACTCAGAAGCAACTACCCTAGCCTCATGCTGAACCGGAATCACTAGGGTATAGGAATGTACTCTGGGGCTTGATCAACCTGGCCCCTCTACTTAGGAGTGCGGGCTGCGGGAGTCGGTGCCCCTCCCCCAGCCTGAGATGTAGCAGAGCTATCGAAAGTAGTCCAACCTAAGCTAGAGTGATGAACATGCTCAACTAAGCTAAAGTCTCCTGGAAGGCTGGAGCAGCAACAGGAATCTCTGGTGCCGGCCCTCCAGCTGGACCTGCTGGGGGCTCCTTTGCCGCAACTCTCATAGGTGCTCGGGCTGCACCACGTGCTAGTCCTCTACCCCGGCCCCTGCCTCTGGTGGCTCTGACTGAGGGCTCGGGTGCCTGATCGTCAGTCCTCCCGGCACGGGTCCTTACCATATGTGGGAAAGAATAGAATAGAATTTTTAGAATTTTGATGTCAATAACTCACACGATGAGGAAATCAAAGAAATACGATTTTTCTTAACAGTTACATAGCCTCCCGAAGATAAGCACGGACGTCTCCGCACCAATCCGCGAGACTCTAATAAACCGACTTGTGACTTGTGACTCCTATGAACCTAGACGCTCTGAAACCAACTTGTCACGACCCGATTTACCCTCCAAAAGATATTGTGATGGCACCTAGTCTCTACGACTAGGTAAGCCTACTAATTTTGGGGAAAATTGAAGTAAAGCACAAGAAATAAAGAAAATAAGGGCAATGATATAAATAACATACTGGCCTCTCGGCTCATACAAAAATACTTTCCCAATGACCCGGAATGTCACAAATATTCACAAGTTTCTAACAACTATTGTAGCTCTAAACAAGTCTGAAAAAATACATAGGAACAACTCTAAACGATAGAATAGAAGGGGACTCAGAGGATTTTGCGGACGCGATAGAAATACCTTGCAGTTTCCTAGAATCAGCAACAACGACTAACCACGAGGCTGATAGCTTGTACCTGGATCTGCACACGAAAACATGTGCAGGAAAGGGCATGAGTACACCACATTTAGTATCCACTAAGTGCCAAGCCTAACCCCAGTCAAGTAGTGACGAGGTCAGGTTAAGGCTCTACTGGATTTCTATATAAATCAATTTAAAAATAGTACAAAAGATAAGTAATGCCTACAGTAAGCAGTTTAAGAAAATAATCTATAGTTTTACAGTAAAGAGAGTCCTCGGCTCAACACAATGTATCACAAGGTGGAATCTCCCGGGATACCGCCCCGTAGTTCCAGATGATCATGCAATACAGGGGGATCTCCTGGAGTACGTTCGTAGTCCCAAAATAAATATGCAGCACAGAGGGATCTCCCGAAATACGTCTGTAGTCCCAAAACAAAAAATACAGTACATGGGGATCTCCCGGAATACGTCCATAGTCCCAATTTTTAATATGCAGTACAAAGGATCTCCCGGTATACGTCTGTAGTCCCAATTTAAATATGCGATGGAGCATGAATGTTAGGAATATCATCAATTTACACAGTTCATCTAATCACAGATAAGGAAAATAGTAACCTAACTAAGCATAGCGCACAAAGCATCAAGTAGACAATTAGACACGTATGCATGCCTTTCTAATCTAAACGAAACAGTTTAACACGTTAAACCAATGTAATAGAAGAAAGACAATTTTATAAATTTTCGAAGGAAAATGGGATTTTTGCAATAATAACATGTGTACGTACTCGTCACTTTGGGTACACGGCACCCACATAACAATAAATGTTTAAACAACCTAAGGGGAAGTCTCCAACACAGAGTTAGACAAGCCACTTACCTCGACTGATCAAATTAACTCGAAATCACGTTCTTGCCACGAGTATCCAACTCTGAATGGCCCAAATCTATTCAATTAAATTACATAATGTAAATATCACTACAAGCAACTGGTTCGGCTAATCAATTCGAAGCTAAAGCGCGAAATTAGAAAAATTGCCCAAAAAGTCCCCGGGCCCATGTCTCGGAATTGGGTAAAAATAAAAAATTCAGAACACCCATTCGCTCACGAGTCTAATCATACCAGTTTTACTCAAATTCGATACCAAAATCTCGATCAAAACCCAAAATTTGGCCTAGTAACTTTTCCCAATTTTTCACCCCAAATTTCGAAATTAGATGATAAAATTAAGCATAGATTCGCGGGAATTAACCATAATCGAGTAAGAATCACTTACCCAAAAAACTAAGTGAAAACACCTCCAAGAATCTCCTAATCCTGAGCTCTCGATTTCAAATTGTGAAAAATGACTTAACCCTCGTTTTTGGGTATTTTAAAATCTGCCTAGATGTGCCTTCACTGCGATCGCGTAAGCCAAGACGCGATCGCGAAGAACAAAGACACGTGCATCCGAATTTATACTACGGGAACGCGTGCATCCCCTACGCGAACGCGATGCACTAACTCCTCAGACATACGCGAACGCGACTGAGCCCACGCGACCGCTAAGAGTAAAAGCTCAACTCCACTGCTGCCTCACTCCTTCCACACGAACGCGGCCTAGCCCACGTGAACACGATGACAAAGTTGCCTACACTACGTGATCGCGTTCCGTTCTATGCGATCACAATGCATTATCTGACTGGACACCAACTTACTCTACGCGATCGCGTACTCCCTCACGCGATCGCAATAAAGAAAATCTCGCTGCACTCACACCAGCAAAACATAAATCACCACAAGTCCAAAAATGACCCGTTGAGCATTTGAAACACACCCGAGGCCCCCAGAACCTCAATCAAACCTACCAACCATTCATCTAACATCATTCGGGCTTAGTCGAGCCTTCACACCACATCACATAACACCAAAAACACGAATTACACATGAATTCAAGCCTAAGAACTTAGTATATTTCCAAAATCCTCAAACGAATCCGGAACATGTCAAAACTAGTCTGAATGACCTCAAATTTGACACACAGGTCACAAATGACACTAAACCTACAACCACTTCCGAAATTCCATTCCGAGCCCGATATCAAAATTTCACCTATCGGCCAAAATCGCCGAAAAGAAACACGTCAAAACTAGTCCGAATGACCTCAAATTTGACACACAGGTCACAAATGACACTACAAACCTAAAACCACTTCCGGAATTCCATTCCGAGCCCGATATCCAAATTTCACCTATCGGCCAAAATCGCCGAAAAGAAACACGTCAAAACTAGTCCGAATGACCTCAAATTTGACACACAGGTCACAAATGACACTACAAACCTAAAACCACTTCCGGAATTCCATTCCGAGCATGATATCAAAATTTCACCTATCGGTCAAAATCGCCGAAAATCTAACTTTCGCCAATTCAAACCTAATCTGCTACAGACCTCGAAAACACATTCCGGACGTGCTCCTAACCCCAAATCACTCAACGGAGATAAAGGAATTCATTCCGGATACGTTTTCACTCAGTTCTGACTACGGTCCGATTTTGAAGGCTTAAACTCATAATTAGGGACTAATTGTCCCAAAACTCTTTGAATTCCATCACTAATCACTCCGGCAAGTCCCAATAGCAGAAACAAATGTGAGGAAAGCAGTTATTAGGGGATCGGGACTCTAACTCTCAAAACGACCGGTCAGGTCGTTACACCCTTGAGTTCGATCACCCTTGGAACAAGAGAAGTTTCAACTTATATTATAAAAACATAGTAACAAGATAATGAAAGGTAGACCAAGGCATTGTATTACTTTGTATTGCATAAATGTGATGTGTTTTATAAATGATCAGACCTCCTTTATATAGTAGGGGAATCCTACTCTTGGTATAGTTCTAAATGAGGTAAGAAATATCATGATTGGCTAATTAATCGATCTATCCTTGATACATGCCGAGATATACACCGTGATCTAGGCTCGTTCATAGATATTTCATCTTTCTGTTATCCGACTCAACAAATTTCCCTCTATCTCGATTTTGGTCGGTCCCGAGGGATCGAGCTTTGACGGTGTAACCTCAGACCTCAACTCGATATGGGTTCAAGGTTGAACCTCAATCTATCACAGTCCAGTCTCGATCAGTCCACGCAAGGGGTGGGCCCGATTTTACCATATACATATAGTTCCCTCATTTTTCAGAGAGAGGGTGACAAGAAATGATTTGAACTTCAAAATCCCGCCTCGATGGGCCTTGATCTAAGCGACGAACCCGACTATGATGTAAGCGATAAATGGATACTGAAAGGTCCCGTCGGTCCAATTACCTAGGCATTAAATGCCTGTCAATTGCTGGTCGGCCACTACCGGTTCTGAACCGTTACCAGCAAGCTATGAGTACCCTAGCTTTTCGTCACTCAAACTTTTACGTTCAAAGCTCTTCCTATTCTTACTTTTTCTTCAAAAATCCCTTTGCTTTACAACTCTTGCACCCAAATTTCTTGAACTTTCATCAAATCGCATACAATCTTAATTCTCTTTTCTCCCATTCTTTAATGGCGAAAACTTCTAAGATCGTACCTTAAAAGGAGGTCGCTTCTTTATCACGACCCGTCGGCGGTAGGGCTGCGATAGAACCTCACCCTTAGAAATTCATTCTGGTAGGGTGCCCTAGTATTACTGATTTTAAGGTTGAAAAGACCTCCTCGGTACCGAGTCGATGTGAGCCTATCTCGAGGTACATATGCACAATCACCGAAGACCTCATCTCCAAGGTTAAAGAGGACTGTAACTGGGTCAATAAGAATGTGGTGGATCCTTCACCCGAAGAATCGATCACTACCCACGTGGAGGGTTTTCTAAGTGTTTACACTTACCCTTCATGTTGGGCCCCTTAGAACCTATCATCATTGCCTTTTGCAAGAGGTATGATGTGATTCTCGGCCAGATACACCCCTCCTTATAAAGAATAGTGATTCTCCTCCGATTTTTTGTAAGAAAAATCGAGGGATGTTCCTTTATCTCGACCATCTTATGCGCCTCTACAGTCCTCGACTCTATTGAGGAGGGCTGATCAAGCTTGCTCGCTGGGCCAGTAAGGCTCTGTTCTCCAGCATAGCCGAATCTCGAGACCGAGGTTGGATGTGCCGATTTGTTAGAGTAAATACTTTTTCGGTCCTGATCCCTGTTGGAGACATGCCATTTCCCGAGAAATGGAACATGAAACATAAGTAGTACTTCACTTTTAATCTCGTTGTTTTCCCGCTTATCTTTTTCTTCATTGATGTTTTTGGTGTCACAATTGTAGCTTGGATGTGGACCCAATTCCGGAACTTAAGGAATGGGTCGAGGCCCTTGTGTCACAGAGGTCATACTCCGGACGGGCTTGGATGGAATTATCGAAGGGTCGATGGGAGGCCCGCAATCATGGTAAGATTTTTTCCCTGATACATATGATATCACTTATTTTTTCCCTCAATCCATGATTTGTTGTGATTTTGTTTCGTAGGATTACCAAATGACATCGAGATGAGGCCTCCACCAACCGATGATGATTCATATGTTGATACCCCTACTCCAAAACAGGTCAAAGAGAAGGGGAAAAAAGCTAGGGCCCGAGATTTGTTATCGGACTCACTCAATTGGTTGAGGGACGAGTCCGAGGAAGAAGAAGAAGAAAAATATGAGCTGGTGGCCCGAGTAAGACGCGACTCCGAGATACCTCGCGCTATGGAGGCTGTAAAAGAGGCAGTGGCTGAAGTTCCCTAGAGGGTCGAGAAATAAATCGGGGGCGATGCTTCTTGAGTTGCGGAAGATGTCCCGAGGGACGAGCTCAGAGTGATCGATATTTTCGAATCCCCTGAAATTTCAGACGCTATGATTCGTGAGTCCGGTATGTTAAAAATTCGTTCTTACGAGGGGCCTCAGGGTGTGACTGACATCCATGACTTCTTAGACGGATTTGAGTCCACCGCTTCAGAAGATGTCGCTCGACTTAGTGACTTGCCGGTGCCAAATAAGGTACCGTCATCGGGGTGCTACTGGGTCTCCATCAAGCCCAAAACTAGTAGATCAATTCCCGGATCCAAGCGCTAATCCCGGCCGCAGGCGTTCGATAACTTTTTCTGTCCCCGAGGATGACTGGGTCTTCTCTGGCCCTGTGGGGATTGCAAGCTACCTTAGATGCTTAGTGACTGAGGAAGACCAGGTCGTGATGAATGCGGTGGAGGCGCCTTGCCTATTTAACGAGGCCCAACATGCTTTGAATCGGGTAAGTTCGAGGGCTACTTCATTATTTATTTTAAACTTGTAGGCGTAAATAATTCTAACATATTTCTTTGTGCTTGCAGGAGTCGGTGTTGCATCATGAGGCTTTCTTCCGAAATCGGGAAGAGCACGAGGCTGAGGTCCGAGCACTCACCAAGAAGGGGAATACTTACAAGCTTCTGAGTGAGAAGCTTTGGGCTGATTTAGAAGTGGCTCAGAGTGAGCATGTAGAGATGGCCGAGCAGGTATTTCAAGTGGTTCACGATAATGAAGATGAATTGGAGATAGTAACTAATGATCCAATCCTGTAGGTACGTCAAAGGCTCGAACAGATTGGACAACTCAAAGACACAGGTAGATGTGATACAAGCCGAGGCTGAAGAATTCAAGATTAATGTAGACATCTTAGCCTCGAAAAAGAAAATCGTCCAAGCACAACTGGATTCGGCCGTGACTCAACTCCAAGATGCAAAAAAGAAGGCCTCGGTGCAGGTCAAGAAAATCGACAAGCTTTAATCTCAATTGGACTTAGCTATTTATGATAAGGAAAACTTGGCCAATGAACTCAATGTGGCCAGATCTAAGGTGGTCGTGGCCAACACCAAAGCCGATGCTAAAGTGGCCCAATTCAAGGTCGATGTCTAGGCCATCCAGGCGAAGGCCAAGAGCATGGTGGATCATGCAAAATGGCTAACTCAAAGGTAATCCCTCGAGGTAATTCATGCTTAGGGCTTCGATATTATGGCCGAAATCCAGAATGCAAAAGCAGAGGAAGCCAGGGCTCAGAAGCTGGCCTTTCCTAAGGAATACCCCGAGAGCTTAAGTGAGTCCGAATACGGGGAGGATCTCGAGGCCTCCGATAAAGACCAATTACATTTTTTGCCTTTTTTGCATCTTTTTTATGCCATTTTGGTTGTAAATTTTTGTATCAGGTCGATCTAGCCTTTGTAAAAAATTATATATATATATATATATATATGGATTTCTTCCCCTTTCGTCTCTCAAATTTTTTTCTTTGCTTTATTACTTGTATTCACAAAGGTCGAAATGACTTAACATGAAATAATAAGGTTGTGTTCGAGGGTCCAAACAAACCTTACCTTTATTTCCTTTCTGGGTTAAGGCATTGTTGGGTTCGATGTTACCAAAAAATTTCCCCCGAAAATATCTTAAGTTTATGACTTAACCAACGACAGCCTTCAGAACCAGTTGTGAATTTTTTTTCTTTTTCGAAGGCCTACTTTTTGTTACAAATTTTGGATGTCTATGAGCCGTGTTAAATTGGCCGTATCATTTTAGTTCGGGAGCTTCATAATAGTCCCCGAGTGGGGTGGCCGTGTTAGAAACTGCGGAATTACCTAATAGGTCTTTTTCCCTCGAGGCCTGGTGACTTGGGTTGTTTGAGTTGGACAACAATCCCCAAGTGAGGGAGTGGTCTTTCGCATTCCGATTATATATTACCCTTGGACTCGTTATTTTTTCATAAGTACAAAGTATTTAAGGGATGTAATTAAAGAGGAAAATATTTTAAAACATAAGATGATTGCGAGGAAAGTACTTCTCTTTATTCTCGATCAAAATAGTCATACATGCGTACATGTTTTATGCCATGGATCGAGCAATCACGTGGGCACAGTTCGTTTTGTCCGTTTGTCCCTTACAATAAATCATATCTATTAAGACCCTTCCTTTATGAATTAGTTTCCTCGCTATAGTTGATATTCAAAGATAATTCATATCTGAGGGTAGCCCCCAAATATTCGAGGTTGATTTCAAAGTAAACTCGGATATTGTTGAATTGATCTTCGGTGTCGATTCGTAATCGGGCTTGATTTTAAGTTAGCACAATTCATTGTTGCCTCGTTAAAAACCTCGCCGAGTAACCCATTTGGGACAAAATCGGTCTAAGGAAAAAAGAGTGCAACACGTGCTTCAGACCTAAAGACTTCGTGTCGTTCGCTAAAAAATCCATTATTATTTCTTGTTGATCACCTGCAAGTGTTAGTATGAAATAAAAAGGAAATGAAATGGGTTCATACCTAATATCATTTTAGGTGAGATATATTTCAATTGCTCGGTAGTTGTTCTTTATTCATCGTTCCGAGCTTGTAGGACCCTTTCCCAGTGACCTCGAGAATATGATATGATCCTTCCCAATTCGAATCCAATTTCCCTTCGTTCGGATCTCAGGTGTTATCGGTGACTTTCCTTAACACTTAGTCCCCAACATTAAAATATCGAAGATTGACTCTTCAATTGTAATATCTCTCAATCCGTTATTTTTGGTCGGCAAGTCGGACGAGGGCGGCTTCACGCCTTTCATCTAATAGTTCCAGGATTGTATTTATGGACTCGTCATTTGATTCCTTTGTTGCATATCGGAACCTGATACTCGGCTCTCTGACTTAGACCGGTATTAGAGCTTCGACACCATAAAACAATGAGAATGGGGTATCTCCGGTACTGAATTTCGAGGTTGTGCAGTACGCCCAAAGAACTTCGGGCATAATTTCCTTCCATTTTCCTTTGGCGTTGGTTATCCTCTTCTTAAGATTTTGGATGATAGTTTTGTTGGTCGATTCGGCTTGCCCGTTCCCGCTAGGATGACAAAGTGTTGATGTGAGTCTTTTTATCTTTTGATCTTCGAGAAATTTGGTTACTTTGCTGTCGATGAACTGTTTTTCGCTGTCACACACAATTTTGGATGGCATCCCGAACCGACATATGATGTGGTCCCAAATGAAGTCGATGAATTTTTTCTCCCTAACCTTCTCGAAGGTTTGTGCTTCAACCCACTTAGAAAAATAGTTAGCCATAAATAAAATAAATTGAGCTTTACCTGATGCCCATGGAAGAGGACCAACGATGTTAATTCCCAACTTCATGAATGGACATGGTGACAACATCGAATGGAGTAGTTCCCTGGGTTGGTGAATCATCGGTGCATGTCTTTGGCATTTGTCACATTTTCGAACTTTTTCGCATATTTTTCCATGTCGATCCAGTAATAGCCGGCTCTGATTACCTTTTGAACCAATGATTCGACACCGGAATGATTTCTGCAAGTTCCCTCGTGAACTTCCCCGAGAACATACTCGGTATCTCCCGGTCCCAGACATATCGCTAGTGGACCATCGAACATTCTTTTGAACAAGGTTCCATCTTCGGACAAGGTGAACCGTGTTGCCTTCATGTGAAGGGCCCTCGATTATTTTGGATCTATGTATTTATTTCTTCAAATACTCTATGTATTTATTTCTCCAATCCTAGGTCAAGCTTGTGGAGTTTATCTCGACGTGACCTTCTTCTACTACTTGCCTCATGAGTTGCATGACGGCCCCCGAATTGAGCTCGTTGTCTTCGATCGATGACCCTAAGTTTGCGAGGTATTGGCCTTACTATTTTGATCTTGAGGCACATGTTGTAAAGTCCATTCCTTAAATCGATGCAAAGTTACTTGTAACTTATCTATGTATCTTTACATTCGTTCTTCTTTAACTTCAGAGGTTCCGTTAACCTGATTCACCACAAAGAGGGGGGCGCATTTAGCTTCAATTACCTCCCCTCCCAAGCCTTTGGCTAGTTCGAGATCTGCAATCATGACCTCATATTCGGCCTCATTGTTCGACAATTTCACAGTTCTAATAGATTTTCTAACCACGTTTCCTGTGGGTAGTTCTAGTACGATTCTGATTTCGTACCCCTTTGCGTTTGATGCACCATCCGTAAAGAGGTTCCAAATTCCCGAGGACGTACCCGAGTTTACCAACAACTCTTTTTCGACCTCGGGTACTAGGGCTGCCGTGAAATCAGCCACGAAGCCAGCCAAAACTTGAGACTTAATGTCTGTTCGGGGTCGATATTCAATATCACACCCGCTGATTTCTACGGCCCATTTGGCCAACCGTCCTGAAAACTCCGGTTTGTGTATAGTACTTCGCTATGGATAAGTTTTTACAACACATATGTCGTGGCATTGAAAGTATGATTTTAGTTTCCTAAAGGCGCTTATCAAAGCGAACACTAATTTTTCTAGGTGGGGAGATCTAGTTTCAGCCTCGCCCAAGGTTCGGCTAACATGATAAATGGGAAATTGCATACCTTGTTTTTCCCAGACTAGGAATCCACTTACCGCGATTGTTGATACTGCCAAATATAAGTACAAATGTTCGTCTGCCCTCGGCGTGTGAAATAGCGACAGACTTAATAAGTATCGTTTAAGCTCTTCCAGGCCTGCTGGCATTCTGGAGTCAATATGAAGTTGTTTTTCTTCTTCAGCAACGAGAAAATCGATGGCTCTTACCGGAGGACCTCGAGATGAATCACCCTAGGGAGGCTATGCGCTCGGTTAACCTCTGCACGGCCTTTACGTTATCTACTATCATGATGTTCTCGATATCTTTGATCTCGGGGTTGGTCTCGATTCCTCGGTTGGATACCATGAATCCGAGAAATTTTCCTGACCCGACCCTGAACACGCATTTTTTCGGGTTCAACTTCATGTTCAAATGGTCCTCTGCTTGCAGGGACTTAACCAACATATCATCAATGTAAATTATCATAGATTTCCCTATTTGTTCTTCGAACATCTGGTTTACTAGGTATTGATAAGTGGCACCAATATTTTTCAATCCAAATGGCATTACATAATAGTAGTAGGTACCATATTTAGTGACGAACGAGGTCTTTTCCCGATCATCCGGGATCATTTATATTTGGTTGTACCCGGAATAGGCATCGAGAAAACTGACAGTTGGTTGTGGCATCGATCATGTGATTGATATTAGGCAAAGGAAAATAATCCTTGGGGCATGCTTTATTTAAATCTTTGTAATCTACATACCTTCTAAGTTTGTTCCCTTTCTTAGGGACTACTACTACGTTTGCTAACCATTCGGGGTATTTTACTTCCTGGATGGACCTTATTTTAAGAAGCTTGGTTACCTCGTCTTTGATGAAGGCATGCTTGATCCCATACATGGGTCTTCTTTTCTGCTTCACCAGATGGAAATTTGGGTCCAAGATTAGTTTATGGGTAGTGATATCCCGTGGGATCCCTGTCATGTCGAGATTGGACCAAGCAAAATAATCTAGGTTAGCTATAAGAAAATAAATAAGTTTTTTCCTGAGCTCGGGAGTTAACCCCGTGCCCAGGTATACTTTTCGTTCGGGCAGATGTTCGATTTGTATGACTTGCTCCAACTCTTTTCCTGTTGATCTGGTAGCGTCAGATTCATCGGGTACTATGAAGAATTGAGGGACCCCATAATCATCATCTTCGTTAGTCCCCTGCTTCTCTAGTTGGGTCGAGGCCGATGTCTGTGATTGCTATTTGGCCTCGTGTTTTCCCTTCAAATTTGACCCCTTTGTCGATGAGAGTGTCGATACTAGAATCACTTCATCAACGGCAAAAATTTACTTTGCGGAGGGTTTCTCCCCGTAGATTGTTTTGATTCCCTCTGGTGTCGGGAAATTTTGAACCTAGTAAAGGGTCGAGGGCACTGCCCTCATGTTATGGATCCATGATCTCCCGAACAACGTTATACCTCATATCGCCCTCGATCACATGGAACTTGGTCTCCTGGATGGTCCCGACCATGTTCACTGGCAACGTTATTTCGCCCATAGTCCACAAGCCATGTTGAATCTGTTTAGCACTCGGGCTGCGAGCATAACTTGGTCCTGTAGGCTGAGCTGTTCTACGACCCTTGATCGAATGATGTTGGCCGAACTACCTGGATCAATTAACACACGTTTAACTCGAGTCTTATTCACTAGTATAGATATTACAGGTGCATCGTTATGGGGCAACATGATTCCTTCTACGTCCTCGTCGTTGAAGGACAAGGTTCCTTCTAGTACGTAATCCCGAGTTAGTTTCTCCCTTGTGATCGAGGCCTTAGTGAGTTTAACACTGGCCTTGGGGAACATAGACCCCTCTGATAATCATGTGGATGACGTGTTGAGGTCTTATTGCTAGTTTTGTTTGTTGGAAGCTATGTTTCTGAAATGATTCTTGTCTCTATCACTCAGAAACTCCCGAAGGTGCCGGTCGTTGAATAATAGGGCTACTTCTTTGTAACGACCCGTTCAGTCATTTTGAGAATTTAAGTTCCCTTTGGAGACATTTGATCTTAAGCATCTTCGTATGGTGATTTTGGACTTAGGCGTGCGTCCAAATTTAGTTTTGGAGGTCCGTAGGGTGATTTGAAGCATTTCGGCGAAAGTTGAAGCCTGGAAAGTGGAGAGGTTTGACCAATAATTGACTTTGGTGATATCAGGATCGGAATGTGATTCCGAGAGTTGGAAAAACTCCGTTATGTTATTTGGGACTTGTCTACAAAATTTGACGTCATTCCGGGTTAATTTGATAGGTTTCGGCACGAGTTTTAGAAGTGAAGATTCGGAAGCTCATAAGTTTGATTCATGGTGCGATTCGTGGTTTAATCATTGCTTGATGTGATTTGAGGCCTTTAGCGGGTCCGTGTTAGGTTATTGAACTTATTGGTATGCTTGGACGGGGTCCTAAGGGCCTCGTGCGTGGTTCAGACGAGTTTCTGATGTTTTTCCTAGTCTTGGACAGGTCTGGTTCTGGTGTCTCGCACTTGGGACACTTTGGAGCGCAAGTGTGGCTCCACCTTTTGCATGATACTGGTCTCTTCTGCGATCTTTGAGATCTGGGAGCTAACCCGCTTCTGCGGATGCTGGCACGCAGGTGCGAAGGCCGCTTCTGTGGTTTTGTGATCACATCTGCGAAAAAGTCCACTTCTGCGCTTCTATCATCGCTTATGTGCCGCCGCAGGTGCGGATATGCCATCCACATATGCGGACTTGGGCCTGGTAAGTTAAGTTCACAGATGCAAACTCTTTCTCGCAAATGCGGTTGCTCAGATGCGGTTGGTTGTCCGCAGATGCGGAAGTCCTGGCAGAATCATTTAAGTCGAGGGTTTGTCCATTTTCTTTATATTTTGAGTTTTAGACTTCGGTTTTGGGAGATTCTTTTGAAGCGTTCTTCACCTAGAATTCAATATATTCCATGATTTTATCTTTATTTTTATCATTTAATTTGTGTTTTGAGATGAGGAAAATGGTGGTTTTTTAAGAAAGTTTTCAAAATGAAAAATCATGATTTGAGGGACGAAATGGTATCGGAATTTGATACTATTAGTATGGTTGAACTCGTATTGAAATGGGTATTCGGGTATTGTGAAATTTGTCGGGTTCCGAAGTACGGGCCCGGGGTCGATTTTTGGGATCGATTTTTAGATTTTGATAAATATTAAGGTTTTATGATCCGGAATAGTTTCTTATAAGTTTTATTTGTGCTTTGAAGTTGTTTTGGTTGGGTTTGAGCCGTCCGGAGGTCATTTCACCGAGGAGTTCATTTTAGAATGCCGGTTTGTCTTCTTTGAGGTAACTATCTTGCCTAACCTTGTGTGGAGGAACTACCCCTTAGGATTTGAGTCCTCTATGTTAATTGTCGTCCGTGTACGCGAGGTGACGAGTACGTGCTCGGACTTATTTGTGGAAATTGGCCTCTTAGGGTTCCTGGGTAAGGCTGGCAGGTGGGCCGGGCCTGACTCGGGACCGGACCAGGCCCGCGGCTCATGTGCGATTGTGGGCTAAACGGGACGGCCCATGGCGGGTCCGGTATTGGCGGGCCTGTGAGCCCATATGGGGTGAGCCTAAGGGTAGAAACCGTGAAACCGGGCCCGTTTAACCCGAGACTGGCAGGCGGGCCTAGGCCGGTTCAATCTGGCCAAACGGGCCAAACGACTATTTTTTTTTAAAAAAAATTATTTAAAAAATGGCCAACAGTCAGAATTTTAAAATCTAGTCGTTGGCCCTTTAATTTAGCCGTTTGGCATTTTTAAAAATAGCCATTTGGCCCCCAAACTTGTTTTAACCCTAATTTTTTTATAATTACATTTTTACCCTATTCTCAACTATAACTACTCCCTCATTCTTTCATTTTTACTCACAAAATCATCAGTCTCTCTCAATCTCTCTCTAATTTTCTTTTATAAGTGCTTACTTTATTATTGCAATTTGTGAAAAATTGTGAAGTTGGTGAATTGAAGTATTCAAGTCTTCAGGTCTTCAACATTTTACAATTTTTAAGAAGTTGTTCGTCAATTCGGTAAACTCGTTCCAACTCTTAAGTTTTAATATTATAGTTTTCTTTGTTTAATTTGTTTTCCTTATAATTATTATGGACTTTTCTTTGAAAAAAATATTTGGTGGTAAGGGAAAATCTAAAATTGGTGAATCTTGTAGGCAAGCTACTACTACTCCCCCGACCCCGGCTCCCTGACCTAGACCCGTTACCCGTCCTCCTCCACCTGTTATTCTTGATAGTGATAACCCTTGTTTTCAATTTACCGAAATACCGATAGTCAATTTATACATGATTTTACACCAGGTTCACAATTAACTGATGAATATATGAATGCTCTTTACGGTATTCCAGAGTAAAGTGTTGATTTAGATGAAACGCAACCGGATTTAGATGATACACCTACTAGTCCTGTTGCTAACCAAACTGATCCAAATCATGCCCCGGTTGACCCTCCTGTAGTAACCCCTACTTTTAATAGACAACCTTCTAAACGGTCTGAAACATCTCTTGTTTGGCCTTTTTTTACTCAACTAATAGATTAAAATAAGTCTAAGTGTAAAACTTGTGGGGTCTTGATGTCTCATAAATTTACTAGAGACCGTGGCGGTACGGGTAGTTTGACCAGACATATAATGAAACACCCTAATGATAAAGCTAGATTACTTCAAATGAAAGCTAGGCAAGAGGGGACAAGTGTAGGTACTGATGGAATTAACCCTAGTACCGGTTCAAATCTAGTTCAACCGGGAATTAACACTGTTACGAGTGGCATTTTGTATTACGATCCAAATAAAGATCGTGAAGAATTGGCAAAAATGGTTACTGTTATGTGCTTACCATATAGTTTTCCCTCTAACCCTCACTTTGTCCATTATATTAGAAGAATTTATAATCCTACTTATAAAGGATGGCCTCGCACAACCGTAAAGNCATATTAGTAATCTCGTTTCTATTACTACTGATATTGGTAGGAGTGGTAATGAATGTCATTATCTTATTGTTACCACTCATTGGATTGATGAGGGCTGGATAATGCAAAAACGCATTATTGATTATAGAATAATTACTTCAAGTCACACAGGTAAGTTTATTGCTAAGACAATTGTAGATATTTGTAGATATTTTTGCATTAGAGA